>PVKA01033991.1:0-23851 GCA_004027165.1 Ctenomys sociabilis | reverse complement strand
GTATATACAGAATAGTCAGGATAGATAAACAGCTACTTTCACTTATTTCATTGAGTGGAAAGATTTGTTCTAATAATGTTTGGACAGGATATCCTGTCTGCTTACTGTTTTATTTATTTATTTATTTTGGTGGAACCAGGGATTGAACTCAAGCCCTTGTGCTTGCCAGGGAAGCACTTAGTCCACTGAGCCATCTCCCAGGCCCTTCTTCTCTTATACTATGGATAACCACTAAGGAGATAACAATGTACAATGTATTAATTATTGAAACTGTTCTATTAATCAGTTTTGAAACTGTCACATTGCTATTTGTTTCTTAATAAAAGTAAATAAAAAGTAAAATAAAGTAATATGCAATGTATTAATTCTTGAAAATGTGCCAGCAATTAGTTGTAAAACTGTGTCACTGATATTTGTTTCTCAATAGAATTATTTTATTTTTTATGAACTTTATTTATTTTCATTTATTTATTTATGTATTTATTTATTTTGCAGAACCAGGGATTGAACTCAGACTCTTGTGCTTCCCAGGGAAGTGCTTATTCCCCTGAGCCATCTCCCCAGCCATCAATAGAATTATTTTAAAAATAAAATAATTATAGATAGTGAATATGAGGCAAATGAAATAGAACTTTAAAGACAACTAGATTTGAATTTGGGTGACCTGAGTCCCCGTGCTATTCTGCTTATGTTAGTTTAATACAACCCTGAATTTAACTCCCTGGATATCCACATATGGGGAGGACCACCTGAGCAGCTCTCCTTGAAAGCAGAGCGACTGTCTCCATTTTGACTGAGTCTGATTCTATTTCCTCGTATTATGTAGAGAGCTGGCTAGGACTTCTGTTTATCCTTCAATTGGCCCTAAGCAAAGTGTATTGGTCTAGCTCGGGTACTGGTGATAGTCTTTGAAGGTGGCACGCGTGTTTCCCTGGTAAGCCTGCTGCTCCTTAATGTGAGCTGGGTGGAGACAGGACGGTAGAGCTAATGTTATGCGCTGCCAGTTGGGATGGCGCCTCAACATAGAGGCTATGACTTCCTGGGGCTTGAAAGACTATAGCAAAGCTGAAGTACCAGACTGCAAAACATTAAATACTATCTAATGCAGATTATTCTCTCTGCATATCCTCTCTGCATATGGCAGAGGTAAATGTAGGCCACCCACCTAGCACAGTAGTCACCTAATTCCCACAATTCTCAGTCAATCTTGAAACCATTCCTCCACTGAATAAAACTGGGTGAGGCCCTGGGTTGCTCTCTTGGTTCCAGAAAGTCATGTCATGGCAGGACTTAGAGCCCCTCAACTCCCTGATGATTAAAAATATAATTTAGTGTCTTCATTTTCGCCATGGGTTGCATGGAAAGTGGTAGATTGGAATCAACTTGATGGGATTCCAGTAACTGAACTATGGGATTACAAATATTGGTTTCTTGGACCGAGGCGAGGACCTGGAAGAGTCTCTTACACACATACGCATCTATACAGTTTTAATAATTTGACCTGTGTCTCTGAAAGATAATTGCGTATTATTTTTAATTTTTTTATGTATCTACTACAGGGTCTATAGGATATCACTACACAGATGAGGCTCATAGTGATCTTTCCTGTTTTCAGCCCCTCAAGGACTGGGATTACAGATGTGTGCCACCATGCCAAGTCTCAATCGCTGTCTCAGTTCAACCCAGGGTCAGGGCTAGCATGGCACACTAGGGATTAGGCATGTGTCTGCCTAAGCAGGTACTTTTTTTTTCTAAGCAGGCACTTTAATCCACTGAACTATCTGGCCACCCAATAATTATATATTTTAAATTGAGAAATGCATGTGAAAATAGCTAGGGAGATGCATAATGAATCATTCTAAAATTACTCAATCCTAAATTATGAATAGTTTACTTTATTTTTAAAATGGGGTTAAACCCAACTGAATATGTTGTAGGGTAATTATAAGCTTCTTTCTGGAGGGTTAACAGCGTAAGTATGCAGATCAATAATTAAATAAATAGATGGGCTGCAAGGTCAGCCAACATTTCGGCCCCAGCCTTTCAAGGTCAAGGAAGACTCAGGACATAGGAGAACCTGTACTGTAATATCATGGAACTTAGTTATGTCCCAAATTTTCTGATCAAGGACGTTATGGGGCCACAGAGGAATGCAATTGATGATGTGGAGTGTGCCTAAGGAGAGTCACATGGACTGAAAACATTCTCTCAGGCTTTCACAGAGGACAAATTGGTCAAGTAATGGCCGTGATACATCCATATGGCTGACACTGACAAAGGATCTATAAACTGGTGTACAGGGTTTCAGGGTAAATTCTGAGGGACTTGACTGACCTTATCAGATACAAAAGTTACATTTCTTATTATATAGGTCTCACTTTATCTTGTCTTAACCATCCAGCAGAAAAGTATGTAAACAAGGTATATAAAGTAAAGCCATATTAATATGCTGATCTGTGAAAGGCTCAAGTCAACAACTTCTGCGGATAACACACTACTATTCTGGACTGCTGGACTGTGTTGGATTGTTTTGCTGAATTCATGCATCTATAGCATTTAGATGTCAATGAAATAACCATCTCTGACAGGACTAAACAAAGAAAGGGGATACAAAGAAGGAGCATTTTGTATTTATATATACAGAATATACAACTCCTTTGGCTTAATTCAATGAGTAGAAAGATTTGTACTAATAGTCCTGGACAGGATATCCTGTCACCTTCTTGTACTATGGATAATCACTAAGAAGATAACAATGTACAGTGTATTAATTATTGAAACTGTCCTATTAATCAGTTTTGAAACTGTCTCATTGCTATTTGTTTTGCAATGAAATAAAAAAGAAAAAAAACAGATAAAGAAAGAAATCAAAAGAAAAATGAAACCTTAGACCCCCAGCACACTCAGGATAAGCCTGGAATTAAAGGATATAGATGAAATCTGAAACGTTCTGAAGTGATACTCATAGAAATGAAAAGATATGTGGAAACCGCTATGAAGAAAATAATCTCTTAGTTAGAGAAAGAAATGATGTTTAAAATGAAAGATATTACAGAGACACATAAAAGCCTAGCTGAACTTACAAAATAATGGAAACAAAAGTTCCAAGGATAGGATAGAAATAGAGTCCACAACATACATAGAAACAGAAATCTAAGAAGTTAATACCTCTATTGAAAGTACATGCAACAGATTGAATGAAGGAGAGGATTTCAGATCTGGAAGACAGAATTGCAGCAAGTGGTCATGCAAACAATGATATCTTAAAAGTATCAAGAGACCATAAAAAATAAATTAACAGCTACAAAATGAAGCTAAGAAAAATTACTTAAGATTGATCAGGGTCAAGTAGAAAACTTGAAATGACATAAAAAAGACATAAAAATGCTCTTTGTAGAAATAATGGCAGAAAACTTCCTAAGCATGGATAAAAGAATTTGAAACATAATAAATGAAGCATTATAGGAATCCAAATAACCATGACAAAAACAAAACAAAATAAAACAACAACAACAAAATTACACCCGGGCTGTGAAGATAGCTCAGCAGTCTAAGTGCCTGCCTAGGACCTGGGTTCAGTCCTTGGTACCATATTCCACGCTGGCCCTGCTACTGGGGCATGATAAGACAGCAACTGAGGCAGTGTGGTGGTGCACACCTGTAATCTCAGTGCTGGAGATGCAGAGACAGGAGGATCAATAAGAGTCTGAGCTGTGTAGTGGACCCAATACCAAATGCAGAAAATGCACTACACCAAGACATATAACAGTTAAGGGGCCGGGGAGAGGGCTCAGTGGAATAAGCACTTTCATGGCAAGCTCAAGGGCCTGAGTTCAATCCCCAGTTGCAAAAAACAAAACAAAACAAACGAACGAAAAATCACCAATAGCTACAAGATGAAGCAAAGAAGAATTATATAAGATTGATCGGGGTCAAGGAGAAAGCTAGAGACACCAAAAATGACAAGAAAAAAAGCTTTTCACAGAAATAATTGCAGAAAACATACTAAGCATGGACTTTTAAGAATCATGACTTCTCAACACAAACCCTCAACTCAAGACCTTGGAGCCGGTATGGTGGCGCAAGCCTGTAATCCCAGCACTTGAGAAGCTGAGGTAAGAGAATTGTTGTGAGTTTGAGACCAGCCTGAGCTACATAGTGAACTAAAGTCCAGCCTGAAGTGCATAGTGAGACCCTGTCTTAAAAACAAAAGAAAAAGAGCTTGGAGTAAAGTATTTCATGTCCTGAAAGAAAATAAGTTCAACCCACACTGACATAAGCTTCAAAACTATCTTTGAAAATTAATGGAGAAATAAGATACTTCCATGATAAAGAACATTTGATGAAATTCATGACCACTAAACAGAGATAAAAATGGCCATAATTTCAAGAACAGTAACAGAGAAAAACAAAAAGTGAGGCCAAGCAATTAAATAGAAAGGAAATGTAGACAATCAATATAAGGAAAATATCATGACGAAGATAAACCAATATGGGGCCGGGGAGATGGCTCAGTGGAATAAGCACTTCTGTGGCAAATGCAAGGGCCTGACTTCAATCCCCAGTTCTGAAAAAAAAAAAAAGTTAAACCAGTACATATCAGTTATAAACATCAATATAAGTCACTTCACGGTCCAGAGAGATGCTCAGTAGAATAATTGCTTCCTTGCCAAGCATAAGGTCCTGAATTCAATCCCTGGTACCACCAAAACAAACAAATAAACAAACAAACCAAAATCAAGACAAGCTAAAGGAAAAAAAAAAGAAATAGAATGGCAGAATGGGTCAAGAATCAATATATAACAATAAAGGGGCCAGGGAGATGGCTCAGGGGAATAAGCACTGCCCTGGCAAGTGCAAGGGCCTGAGTTCAATCCCTGGTTCTGCCAAAAACAATACAAAAAACCATTAAGCTATATGCAAGAAACACATCTAACATAAAGATAAAATGATATTCTGAAAATCAAAGGATGGAAAACAATCTTGCATGCAAGAGGAATCCAAAAGAAAAGCAGGTGTTACTATCCTTGCTACAGATAGTGTGAATTTCAAACCAAGAATAATGAAAAGCGATAAAGAAACTGAGTGCATACTGCAGGGTATATCAATGTGGTTTGGAATTTGTTTTCTTTCTTTCTTTCTTTTTTTTTTTTTGGTATCATTTATTTATTTTAATTTTTTCATAGATTGCAAGTTGAAAACGATTTCTTCACAAACATACATGAATACAACAATACAAATAGTCCAAATTAAAATGAAGAATTTACAGATCAGTCATAATAGTTCACTGTGTAAAAACCAAGAAACTCATATGGATATAATTAGAATTCTCAAAGTAGAAAGGAGCAGGCAATAAATATTTAAAGATTTAAGGTTTCTGAATTTAGTTCATCTTATAATACCACATTTCCAGGAAAAATCAACGTTTTCCACAAGAAATTTAAATAAAATCATAGCAAGATACACAGAAATGAAATTGTCCAAAACTTATTATAAAGAAAAAAATGGATGCCCGCCCAGCCCAAGAGACTGGCCTGAGACAGCGCAGCCAACTCTGACATCTTCCTGGACCCTGCCCTCGCTGCCGGCCTGAAAGCCCGGGCTGAGACAGTGGCTGACTCCAGTGGCCTCCTGGATCCCGGCCCAAGCTCTCCCAGTGAGTGGGAATTTGCACGACTCACCAGGCTTCCCAGATCAGTGAGTGTGCGGTGAGTCTGACGGAGAGCCATTGGCTTCTCCCCACACGTGCTACCTGGATCCCCACCCCCAAGTCCTCCAAGCCAGTGACTGGTCTGAAACCTCAGGACCCCTTACCAACACCTTGCCGGATCCCCTGCCCTAAAGCCCGCTGAACGAGTGGGAATTTCCCCAACTCTCTGGGCATCAAAGTTCAGTGAGTGTAGAACTCGAGGCCCGCCATGCAAGAGAGACATTTCCCAGGGATTCCCTGTCCCCTGCCGTCCCCGCTGCCCAAAACCCAATGCAGCTCAGCCAGTGAGAGCTCCAGGCCCGCTGCACCAGAGAAAAATTTCTTAGCGATAGCCAGTCCCACTCCATGGCCCCAGACCCAGTGCAGGTCAGCCTCTGAGTGAGGGCTCCAGGCCTACTGCACCAGAGGGACGTTTCCTACCCTTCTCGGGTTCCGGCCTGTAGACCCAAACCCAGTACAGGCTGGCTGACCCAGTACAGACTACTGGGTGAATGAGATCATCCACCATCCGTTGGGAGCCCAGCAGACCGAATAAATCCCAGGCCAGCCCACCTAGAGAGTGACCTGTCTGACACAGGAGGGCTGACTGCGGCAATTTTCCAGATCCTTGCCACAAAGCGAGCCAAGACAGTGGGAATTTTCATTACTTGCTCTGCATCCCAGTTTGGTTCATGCTCGCCTGACCAGGAAACCAACAAAGGGAATCCACAGGAGCTGCAGCAAAAAAGGAAGTGAACACAACAGCTAGATCCAGGATAGGCATACTTGGATAATCTCAAACTTAATAGACTGGCACCCGAATCTCATAACAAGCTAAGCTTATAGCTGCATCAAAGCTCTACACCAAAGGTCAAAGGTCAGTGCTATACAAAATGACAAAGACAAGGGCAAAACCACAATCCCAGACCTTGAGTCCACCAGTAAGGGCAGTGGACACTAACTAAGCTGTAATGAATGAATTAACAAATACAGCAGCAAAGGAACCGCAGCAGAAAGGTATAGAGGAAATCAGATGAGAAGTAATTCCCCAAATTAAAATACAAATATGTGAGTACATAGTATCTGAAATAAAAAGTCAAATCCAGAAACATTGCGCGGAAAAACAATGCTCACCCAGAACAAGTGCAGAGAGCAGTATTCCAGCTGAAATCTATGAATTAACAGCATCTGAAGCAAAGACACAACAGCAGAAAGGTCATGAGGACCTCAAAGCAGAAATAATTTCTAAAATCAAAACAGAATTCTTTGAAAAAAAAAAACCAATTCTTTGAAATCGTAGCATCTGAAACACAGAAACAAATCCAGAAATATACAGAGGAAACCAAACGTGGAAGAAACACCGCACAAAAAGAATTGATAACTACCTCTAAAGAAGACATGGATAAAAAAAAATTGAGGAGATCAGAAATATGATGGATCCCTTGAATGAGCAATACAGAAAAGAAATACAACACATGAAACACAGTCAAAGAGATATAGAAGAACTAAAAATATCAATCACGAGTCTACAAAACTGTTTGAATGAAAGAGAAGACAGAGTTGCAGATATGGAAGACGCTGGTGCAGCTAGTGAAAAGATGAGAAAGGATCTCTTAAAAACAACGAGAATGCAAGAAAAAAATATTCCATCACCTGCAAGATGACGCCAGGATTAACAATGTGAGAATAATTGTTATCAACGAGAATGAAGGAGTCAATACAAATGACATAAAAAGAATTTGGGGAAAAGTAAACGCAGACAACTTTCCAAATATGAGGAAACAATCCAAGTCACCGAAGGATATAGAACACCAAATAACTTCAACCCAAGTAAAAGCACAGAGAGACATATAATAGTCAAGATCCCACAAATCCAACACAAAAATAATATACGGAAAGCTGCTAGAGAGAAGAAGCAAATCACATTTAAAGGAAAACCCATCAGAATTACAGCTGACTTCTCCACACAAACAATGAAGGCAAGGAGAGCATGGAGCAGAGTTCTTCAAGTCCCACATGAAAACAAATTCCAGCCCAGACTATTATACCCTGCAAAACTCTCTTTCAAGTTTGATGGAGAAGTGAAATACTTCCACGACAAAGAACAACTAAAGATTTTCATGATGACAAAGCCATCCCTTCACAGGCTGCTGAAAGAGGTTCTAGAGCGAGACCACAATGGCCAGAACTCTATGAATGAGAAAGGAAGGAACCCACTAAACAGGACAGACAATTAAACACAGGATACAACGGAGTAAACAACACCAGGTAAATATCATGACTAACATAAATTAGCACATTTCAATTATAACCATCAATGTAAATGGACTCAATTCTCCAATTAAGAGAAATAGACTGGTACAGTGGATTAGGAAACAAAATCCAACAATATGCTATGTACAAGAAACACACTTAACTCAAAAGGACATTCATAAGCTCAAAGTCAAAGGATGGAAAATGGTACTACACGACCCAGCACCTCAGAAAAAAGCAGGAGTAGCAATTCTGTTCTCAGGCAGTCTCAACTTCAAACCAAGAATGATCAAACGACACAAAGAAGGCCACTATATATTGGTCAGGGGAAAAATTCAAGAGCAAGAAGGAACACTCATAAATATCTATGCACCAAACACTGGAGCACCCTACTATGTAAGACAAATCTTAATGGACATGAAAAACCTAATATCTAAAACCACAGTCTTAACAGCTGACCTTAACACCACCTTATCTCAAAAAGATAGATCAACCAGACAAAAAATTAGCAAGGAAGTAGCAGAACTGAACCAGAGCTTGGAACAAATGGACCTGGTGGACATATACAGAGTGTTCCACCCAACCACAGCTGAATACACATTTTTTTCAGCTGCACACGGGTCATTTTCCAAAATAGACCACATACTAGTCCAGAGATCATGCGTAAGTATATGCAAGAAAATAGAAATTATCCCATGCATATTATCTGACCACAGTGCAATGATACTGGAACTAAATGAAAAAAGAAAAAAGAAAAACCCATTAAATTCATGGAAACTAAACAACACCCTACTCAGCAATCAATGGGTCGAAGAAAAAATTCAACAAGAAATTCAACAAAATCTACAATTCAATGAAAATTCAAGCACAATTTACCGGAATTTATGGGATGTGATGAAAGCAGTTCTTAGAGGGAAAATCATAGCTATGAATTCACACATTAGGAAAACAGAAAGGGAACAAATTAGAACCCTAATGTTGCACCTCTGACAGCTAGAAAATGAAGAGGAAACGAAACCGAGAGCGCAAAGAAGGGAAGAAATCATAAAGATTAGAGCAGAAATTAATTCAATTGAGATGAAGAAAACAGTTCAAAGAATCCACAAATCAAAAAGTTGGTTCTTTGAAAAATTAAATAAAGTTGATAAGCCTCTTGCCAACCTCATCAAAAAGAGGCAAAAGAAAATTCAAGTACATGCAATAAGGAATGAAAAGGGTGAACTCACCACAGAGCCAGCGGAAATTCAGAAGATTATCAGTAGTTACTTTGAGAACCTTTACACTCACAGAATAGAAGACAGAGAAAAAATGGACAGATTCCTTGAAATGTACAAATTACCAAAACTAAATCAACAAGATGTAACAACTCTCAATAAGTCAATAACAGCCAACGGAATATGAAATGTAATAAAAAGCCTACCAACAAGGAAAAGTCCAGGTCCTGATGGATTCACAGCTGAATTCTACAAGACGTTTATAGAAGATATAATTCTTACACTCCTCAAACTCTTCAATGAATCTGAAAAGAAAACAGTCCTCCCAAAATCATTTCTAGAGGCAAGTATTATACTGATTCCAAAACCAGGAAGACACAACCAGAAAGGAAAACTACTGGCCAATGTCCCTCATGAACTTAGATGCAGAAATACTCAACAAAATCCTGGAAAATAAAATACAGCAAATCATCAAGAAGATCATACACCATGACCAGGTAGGCTTTATCCCAGGGATGCAATGATGGTCCAATATTTGAAAATCTATAAACGTCATACACTATATTAATAGACTGAAATCTAAAAACCACATGACCATCTCATTTGATGCAGAGAAAGCTTTTGACAAAGTCCAACACTCATTCATGTTCAAGGTCTTACAGAAAATTGGAATAGCTGGACTCTATCTTAACTTGATAAAAGTCATCTATGACAACCCAAAAGCTCATATAATCCTAAATGGGGAAAAACTGAAACCTTTTACTCTTAAATCAGGTACAAGACAAGGATGTCACCCCTCGTATTCAATATAGTCTTGGAATCCTTAGCAACAGGCATTAGTAAAGAGGGAGAAATAAAGGGAATAAGAATAGGTAAAGAAAAATTTAAATTATCACTATTTGCAGGTGACATGATACTTTACTTGGAAAACCCCAAAAATTCCATGAAGAAACTCCTAGAACTGATACGGAAATTCAGTAGCATAGCGGGATACAAAATCAATACTCCAAAGTCAATAGCATTCCTCTATACAGATAACAAGCACACTGGAAAGGAAACAATAGAAACAATATCTTTTACAGTAGCACCGTGGAAAATGAAATATCTTGATATTCACTTAACCAAGGAAGTCAAAGATCTTTTCATAGAAAATTGCAATACCCTAAGAAAAGAGATTATAGAGCATTTCAGAAAATGGAAAGATATTCCATGCTCCTGGATAAGAAGAACCAACATCGTGAAGATGGCCATACTCCTGCTGTACAGATTTAATGAAATCCATATCAAACTGCCACCAACATACCTCCCAGATCTAGCGAAATCATTCCTAAAATTTATTTGGAACCACAAAAGACCTATAATAGGAAAGGTAATCTTGGCCAATAAAGACAAGGCAGGAGGCATCACAATTCCTGACTTGAAATTATACTACAAAGCCACTGTGATAAAATCAACATGGTATTGGCGACAAAATAGACCTGAGGATCAATGGAATAGATTAGTAGACACAGAGGCATGTACAATCAAACTCAGCCATCTGATCTTCGACAAACGGGCTACAGAAGCTCACTGGAAGAAAGATAGCCTCTTGAACAATTGGTGCTGGAAAACATGGCTTTCTACATGCCGAAAACTAAAACTTGACCCAGCTATATCACCATGCACGAAGTTAAAGTCAAAATGGATTAAAGACCTAAACATTAAAACAGAAGCACTCAATCTCCTGAAAGAGAAAGTAGGAGGAGCTCTTGAAGACATAGAGGTAGGTAAAGAGTTCATGAACAAACATATATTCGCACGGGAAGCACTTGAAAGAATCAACAACTGGGATCAACTCTTCATAAGGAGCTTCTGCATGTCAAAAGAAATTGTCAACAGAGTGAAAAGACAACCCACAAACTTTGAAAAAATCCTAACTAATAAGCAATCAGACAGAGGTCTACTGTCTAGAATATATAAAGAACTAAGATATAATAGGGCCCTCAAATTTAAAGACCCAATTCAGAAATGGGCATCTGAGATGAATACACACTTCTCAGAGGACGAAATTAAAGAAGCGAATAAATATATGAAAAAATGCTCCACATCCCTAGTCATCCTTGAAATGCAAATAAAAACAACACTGAGATATCATCTCTCTCCTGAAAGAATGGCTATCATAAGGAAATCAACCAACCACAAATGTTGGAGAGGTTTGTAGTAAAGGGAACACTTTTCCACTGCTGGTGGGAATGTAGACTGGTACAACCATTGAGGAGGTCAGTGTGGAGACTCCTCAAAAGAGTAAGACTTAAATCCCATTCAAGAGGGTGTTACTGAATTTCCATGAGTTTATGGAATTTTTGTGGTTTCTTAATTTTTTTTTGAATAAATAAAACACTCCAACACAGGTGAGCAGTCCACAATAGAAGTGGGCTAGCCAGAGAAGTTGTTGACTTAAGCCATTCACAGCTCAGTATATTAATATGGTTTTACTTTATATACCTCATTTTTATACTTTTCTGTTGGATGATTAAGACCAAGGCAGGGCAAGACCTATATAACAACAGATATAGCTTTTGTTTCTGATGAGGTCAGTCAAGTCCACTCAGGGTTTTTCTTGTTATCTTGTACCTTATTCTGTAGATCCTTTGTCAGTGTCAGCCATGTGGATTAGTCTCAGCCATTGGTTGACCAATTTGCTCTCTATGAGAGCCTGAGAGAACATTTTCTCTCCATGTGACTCTCCCCAGGCACACTATAGATCATCAATCTCTTTCCTCTGTGGCTCCATAATCTCCTTGATCAGAAAATTTGGGGCACAACTGAGTGACATGATGTTACAGTACAGGTTCACGTATGTCCTGAGTCTTCGCTGACCTTGAAAGGCTAGGGCCAAAATATTTGCTGACCTTGCAACCCTTCCTTTCCTCCAATTTTTGATCTCCAAGCTTAGGTTGGTAACCCTCCAGAAGAGAAGCTGATTACTACCCTGAAGCATATGCAGTTCACTGTACCTTCGTTGTCTGTCTAAATATCAGATATTGTAGGCATAACATGGAACATGTATTTTCCATTAAGGATTGAGATATTAAACTCTAAGTCTGTACAGAATATGAAGGAAAAAATTTTAAAAATGATAGGAATTAAAACTTACATATGGGCTGGCAAGATAGCTCAGCGGTCTAGAGTGCCTCTCAGGGACCGCAGTTTGAGCCCCAGCACCACATGCCATGCCAGCCCCTCCCCGCAGGGCCGGCTGAGCTCACCCCCCACCCCCGAGAAAAAAAGAATCCGTGATGTGTAGCGAGACACTGTAATAAATAAAGGAATTTAAAAAATAAATAAATAAATAAAACTTACATATATTTACATAGATATTTAGAAATCTATCCATATACAGCGTTGTAGCAGGACAGTCTTGTGACATTTTTGGTCTTATTTTTCATTTATTACCATTTAAAAACTTTTATTTGAAAGACAAAATAGTAATAATTGGTATGTCATGATAAGAAGTACATATTTAGAAGAACAGAATGACAGGCATTTCAAGTGTAACCCTTCTATTACACTTTGTTAAATTCAGTGCAGTTGCTTGGTTCACAGGTATCCATATATATAGTTAGTCGGTGTGAGAATCTTACCACTTAACTTCTAGTTTAAAAAAATCTCAGGATTAATGTCTTACCCATGTAGTGTGTACAAGTGAATGGTCTTGCCCCTGTCATATTTCTCCTTGCCCTTTCCTCATTGTCCAATCCTCAAGTTCTTGCTTTTCTTTTTATTGTGTTATACATTTCCATTTGCATTTTTTCTCTTGAGTTATACTAGGGAGACTATACAATATGTGCACATGTGGGTCTGGTTTATTTTGCGTCTAAGTATGTCTTCAAATGGCATCCACTTAAATATGAAGGCTTTGAGTTTCTCATTCTTTATGGCTGAGTAATACTCCATTGTGCAAAAATACCACATCATTTTCCACCATTCCTCATGTGATGGGCATCTTGGTTGCTTCCAAGATTTTGCTATCACGAATTGTGCTGCTATAAACATAAAACCACATATATCACTTTGATATAATGTTTTCAGTTCCTCTGAGAAAATTCCCAATAGGGGTATGGTTGGCTTGAATGAGATTTCCAGTCTTAGTTTGTTAAGGGCTCTCCACACTGATTTCCATAATGGTTGTACCAGTCTACCTTCCCACCAGCAGTGGAGAAGGCTTCCCTTTTCCCCACAACCTCTCCAACATTTGTTGTTCATTGATTTGTTTATGATACCCATTCTTTCTGGAGTGGCACAGTATTTCAGTGCTGTTTTAATTTGCATTTCATGGATGAGTAGTGATGTGGAGCATTTTTTCATATATTTATTCTGTTCTTCAATTTCGTCCTCTGAGCAGTGTGTATTCAACTTGGATGCCCATTTTTGGATTAGGTTTGTAAATTTAAGGGCCCTAATCGTTTTTTAAATCTTTTTTTTAATTTATTTTTTTGTATTTTAACTTGAAGAGTGAAAAACAGAAGTAAAAACAAAGTGAAGAAATGACATAAATAGGGTAACATACAATGATAAATATGTGACAGATTTTCAAAACATGGATGGCTAATTACACACAAATACACACACACATACACAATTGTTTTTGTCTCTTTTTTTGAGACAGGGTCTCACTATGCAGTTCAGGCTGACCTCAAACTCACTTTGTAGCTCAGGCTGGTCTCAAACTCACAACAATCCTCCTGCATCAGCCTCCTAAGTGCTGGAATCACAGGCATGTACCACCATGCCCGGCTCATATTTTTTTTAAAGAAAAAAAAACACACTAACACAGATCAGCAATCTATTATAGAAGCAGGTTATCCACAGAAGTTGTTGACTTGAGCCATTCAGAGCTCATTATATTAATATGACTTTTTATACCTCCATTTTTATACTTTTCTGCTTGATGGTTAAGATCCAGTTAAAGCAAGACCTATATAACAAAAAGTGTAATTTTTGTATTGAATAAGGTCCATCAGGTACCCTCAGGATTTATCCTGTAACCCTGTACCTCACTCTGTAGGTCCTTTGTCTGTGCCATCCATGTGGATGAGTCATGGCCAATGCTTGACCAGTTTGCTCTCTGTGAGAGCCTGAGAGACAGTTTTCTCTCCTTGTGACTCTCCCCAGGCACACTATAGATCATCAGTCTATTTCCTCTGTGGCTCCATAATCTCCTTGTTCATAAAATTTGGGGCACAACTGAGTTTCATGATGTTACAGTACAGGTTCACCTATGTCCTGAGTCTTCGCTGACCTTGAAAGCTAGGGCCAAAATGTTGGCTGACCTTGCGGTCTTCCATTTCTCCCATTTTTGATCTCCAAACTTAGGTTGTTAACCATCCAGAAGAGAAGCTGATTATTACCCTGCCAACATATGCAGTTCAGTTTACCCTATCTGTCTAAATATGAAACATCTTTGGCATAACGTGGAACAGATATTTTCTATCAAGCTCAGAAAACCTGTTAAAGAGCTTTTTACATGCTGGTGTGCATGGCCTCCAGGTAGCTGAGTTGCCCCCTTGAAGAGATTGGAAGTTCCATTCCCCCAGGAAAATGCTTAGCAGAAAAGCAGGAAATAGAATGGTTCTCTTTTTCCATTACAATTGACATTAAAAGAGAAGTTTTTACATTTTCCCCTTAAGGTGATTATATTGAAAGGCTGTTTCCATCCTAAAACTTCAAAAAATTCTGAACATGTACAATGATGTGGATATTCTTCTTTTGAAACAGAAATATGTGGCTTAATAAATTGATATTGTATTGTAGTCTTAACTTAATTATACAACAATATCTCACCTATTATTACAGTAGCATAGTGTGATAGTCATTTATTTCTCCTACACAGAAACACTAACTTCTTTAGGGACATATCTTTTCTGCCACCAATGAAGCCAAAACTTCAAGAACATTTTCCTATTACAGCTGATATCTATTTGACAATCCTAACCTAGAAGGAATTTTTCTTTTCACATTGCACTAATATTTGCTACTATGGGTGTGAACTTTATAGTGAGGGCAACTTCTGCTCCTACATCTATGACTTGCTGACCCGGGTAATTTAGTTTATTGTTAAACCTCTTTAAACTCCACTTTACTTATCAGTTTAACAGCAGTGCTACAGGATATTTTGGGTAAGGATTAAATAATCCAAACATGTTGGAAAATGCTCAAAGTCTTATTTTCTTTTTTCCTTTACCGTTTAGTCTTTGCTTTCAAGTCAAAAATAGAAAAGTATATTTAATCATTGCAATGTCTGGTTTGGCATCTGGACTTCTAATGAATTCTATGAGCAATAAAAAAAGTTAAAATGCAAGGTCCTGAGTTTGATCCCTGGTACCACCAAAAGAAAAAAACTGTGACAAAAAAAAACCCCAAACAATAATGGGGGTATTTAAAAAGATTGCTTAATTTTTTAAAATTCCTAATAAGTTTTTGGGGCCGGGAAGATAGCTCAATAGAGTAAGTGTTTGCCTGGCAAGCGCAAGGTCCTGAGTTCAGTCCCCAGTTTTGAGAGAGAGAGAGAGAGAGAGAGAGAGAGAGAGAGAGAGAGAGAGAGAGAGGAAAAAACCTTAATAAGTTTACAGTTCTAAGCTAAAAATTGCTATAAAAAACTTTGATATTCTGAAAACAAATATAGAAGTTTGGAGCACAGTCTAAAAACAGTAGGGTTGGGCTGGGGATATAGCTCAGCAGCATAAATGCCTGCCTGGCAAGTGCAAGGTCCTGTGTTTGATCCCTTGTACCACAAAAAGAAAAAAAAAAGCAGTGGGGTTTATTTTTGTTTATTTATTTATTTATTTTTAATTTATGTATGTGGTATAGGGTCTCACCATTCATCTCTGACTCATAATGGTCCTCTTGTTTTGAGCCTCCCAGCTGTGGGATTATAGGTGTGCACCACCAGGCCTAGCTCAGGGGGCCCAGGGGTGGGGCTGGAGTGCCTTGAGCAGTGGTTTAAACAGTTGCTTGATTTTGACAGCCCATTTCAATGGTGGCAGGCCTAGTGGTGGCCTCCAAAGGTGTATGAACTATGATAACGTCTTCGCATTTTGGCCAACTTATTAAACAGACAAAGTGTGCCCCAAACTACTCAGATTCAGGTTTTCGTACACTTGTATCATGTTCCCTGTTTTATGGATCATATACACTCTCATTTTCAATTGTCAAGACCCCTCACGGAAGGGAGTGTTGTTATAGACAGATTGCTGGGCACTGTAGCTGTTACTCCCACAGATGCTATTCAAAGACTTTGTATGATGAAGCAGCAAAAATATGTCATTGCTCACTGCATGCCTTTAATGGCCTTGGCTGCCCACAGACACTTAAAACAATGGCCCAGCACATACAAGTGCTGCCTTCCAAAAGTTTTGTAAGACTTTTCATGTTTTCCTTACCATAGGGATTGCTCAAGCCCAAGGAATTGTTGAATGCGTACACCACTCAATTAAAATTCAACTGCAAAGACAAAAGGGGGATGATTCCCTACAATATTCACATCTCATAACAGACTTCACTTGGCAGTATACACTATTAACTTTTTAAAATTCTGGGGCTGAGGACATGGCTCAGTGGAATAAGAGCTTCCCTGACAAGCAAGAGGGCCTGAGTTCAATCCCCGGTTCTGCCAAAACAAACAAACAAAATCTTTTCCAAGAGATATTGGAGTTCTGACCCTCATTGCTGCCAATAGTTCATAATATGCCCCAAACTTGGCTAAGTTTGAGCCCATTCGAGATGTTACATGTGAGACCATTTCTGTCCTTTCATATGGTAGTAGATCCACAGGCTTTTACAATATCTCATTAATCTGGGTCAAGTCCAACAGGCTATACAAATGCATGGGAACAGAGTCCTGCTGGCTCATGGCCTAAGGGAGTAACATACTGTCCATCCTAGAGACTAAGTACTTTGAAACCTTGGGGAGAGGGGACACACACTGACCGATTAATGTAAAGGCCCTTTTGCAGTGACTTTTGCCATACCCACAGCAGTCAAGGCAGCAGAGATAGATAATTGGATTCATCATTCTAAAATAAAGCCAGTCCCATTTGAACTGTCTGAAGAGCAAGATCACCTAAAAGGAGAGAGCTATTCCTGGGAACCACCGGAAGTCTTGATATTTCTCTTCAAAAAGTTTTAAGGCTACGGATATCTGACCTGAGCCTCACATTTGAGTATATAATGAAAATCAATGCTCATTAGTACTTTTTTTTTGGCAGAACCAGGGATTGAACTCAGGCCCTTGTGCTTGCCAGCATGTGCTTATTCACTTAGCTATTTCCCTGGCCCCTCATTAATACTTTTTTTCTTCACTTTTTTTTTTTTTTTTTTTTTTTGTGGAACCAGGGATTGAACTCAGAACTTTTCTCACTGTTTTCCAACAGGTTTTTCTTTCTTCAATGTAGCCAATGAACTTCAACACTTTAAGGTAGCTGGAGAGCACATAATCCCCAGTAGGCCAAATCTACTGCTCCTCCTAGCTTGAGCACACTGGAGAAGCCCTCCACTCTCTCAGTATCCCATAAAGAATTTTAGGAACGACTCTTGGGGGAAATTACATAGGAGATTAGAGTGTAACAAAGTTGGTTGGGAAACAGGCATGACCTGTTCATCATAACATCTCCAAATACATGCATGGAGCTGTTCCAAATGCCCTACATGTGGACTTCTTGAAAGAATTTGAAATCCATGTTTAGGAGTTCTCTCAGGTTTCTATGAGATTTGGATGGTATAAAAAATATACAGATGCCAAGAAGAGCTTGCTATCATGGCTTTCCTTATGACGCCCTGCCCTGCATTACCCACGGTGTTCTTTTAAGGTATTTCCTTTTTTATTTTCTTTGTGGTACCAGGGATTGAACTCAGGACCTTGCACTTGCCAGGCAAGTGCTTATTCTACTAAGCTATCTCCCTAGCCCAGGTATTTCCTTTTGTTAAGTGCAGATCTTATAAAACTTTCTTTATAGCACTGCCATAGTCAAGCAATGTCCAACCAGGATGCAGTGAAACAGAGGTGAGCCCCACTCTTCAGCCATATTCAGAAAATCAAATGTGTTTACCTGCTTGTTGAGTTCTTTCCAGTCTAATCTTTTCAGTTTTGGTGATTCATTAACTTCTCCGCTTGCCCCTTTTCTTCTAAGGCTGACTGTGCTTGGCTTGTTTATCTACCAGAATCTTTGGCTACAATCTGTTCTTGATCACCAGAAAGGACCCTGAGTTTCCAGGTGTACTTCTTTTGCCCATTCATTACTGCCTGGGCTGCCTCTGGGCTTTTAAATCTAGCATGACATTCCTCATCTCCTCTTCCAGCAGGTCCACAGCTTCTGAGCAAATCTGGGACTTGCTTCTGGCCAGGCAGAGGTTCTGGGCTATTGATATTCATGACGATTACTCAACACCTGTGGGCCTTGAGGGCTAACCTCCTGAGAGTGACACTCTGAACCACTGGGCTTCTCTATTCTTCACTGCAGCCCTATTAGGCACTCTGCTGTCTGTTTCCGTTTCTGATTCTGACTTTATTTGGGATATTGCCTTTTTAAATTTTTATTTATTTACTTATTTATTGACTGAACTGGGGAATGAACTCAGGCCCTTGCACTTGCCAATGTAGCCCTAATTCCACTGAGCCATCTCCCCAGCCCCCTGTGTTTTCTAAAGTATCCATGCTGCCTTTTTGCAGTGCGAATACTCCTTTAATTTAATTTAATTTTTAATTTTTTTTAAAGATGTGGACAGAATGAATTTTTTTCCCCCAAAACTGGGGATTGAACTCAGGCCCTTGCGCTTGCCAGGTAAGCACTTATTCTAGTGAGCCATCTCCCTGGCCCTCAAGCAACATATTATCCATATAATTAGATTTCTCAAAGTAGAAGGGAGTAGGCAATAAATTATTTATTTATTCATTTTTTTTGGCGGAACTGGGGATTGAACTCAGGCCCTTGTGCTTGCCAGTGAAGCGCTTATTCCACTGAGCCATCTCCTTAGCCTGATAAATATTTAAAGATTTAAAATTTCTGAATTTAGCTGAACATATAACACCACATTTCCAAGAAAAATAAACCTTCTGCACAAGAAATTTGAATAAAATCATATCAAGTTACACAAAAATGAAATTGTCCAAAACTTATTGTAAAGAAAAACTCATTAAAGCATATACATAAAAAATATTAGCTATGGAAGAACAAAATTATATAACATCTTATCTCACATTAGAAAAAAAAAGGGGCCAGGGAGACAGCTCAGTGGAATAAGCACTTTCCTGGCCTGAGTTCAATTCTTGGTTTCACCAAAAAACAAAAAACTGAGTGTATAAGAAACTAGACTAATTAATTTAAAGGACTGAAAGAAAAAAAAGATCTGTCCTCTTTGAATTTTATACTTAGCAATCATATCTTTGAAAAGTAAAAGTAAAATATTTTCCAGTTATACAAACTCGAAATGTTCTAATACCTCCAGATGTAGAATATAGGAAATAACAAAGAGCATAATTTAGAAGGCAAGAGAAGTTGCTGTATGGTCCTGGATAAAGAATAAAGAGCTCTCAAAATAATAGTTATGTAGGACTATGTAAAATATATTAAGAGGGGCTAGGGAGATGGATCAGTAGAATAAGCAGTTCCCTGGCAAGCACAAGGGCCTCAGTTCAATACCCAGTTCCAAAAAAAAAAAAAAGGGCCAGGGAGATAGCTCAGTAGAATAAGTGCCTGCCTGGCAACGTGAAGGGTCCTGAATTCAATCCCTGCTACTGCAAAAAAAAAATTAATAAAATATATTAAATGAACCCATTTAAAAGGTCATTAAAGATTTCTATGAAACAGTATCAATCTTATGTCAGATTATGCATATATTTTTTCATGTGTGTGTGTGTGTGTGTGTGTGTGTGTGTGTGTGTGTAAGACAAGAAAGAAGTAGTATAAAGTCAATGGAAAATGGAAATATTCTTTTTAAAATTTCTAATGCTAGGAAAAAATACCATACCATGTCTTTTAAGTAGATTGTGAGTCAAAGATACAGTATAAATCTTTTTTTTTCATGCTAAATCATAGGTGTTTATTTCCATTCAAAGTTTTAAGACTAAAGGATCCCATTTTATCAGAATCAAGGAGGCCTTGTATAGCCATGATTTTTCACGGATAGAAGGAAAAGGCAGTGACCACACCAAGCCTGGATGCTTCCACCCACCAAGTGTGGTGATGGGCAGAGCCCCTCAGCCTCAAGAGAGGCCAGAGTCCCTGAGTCTGGAAGTCCCAGGGCCCAGGTGACTGCAGCATGTGCCCTCTGGAGGAAGTGCATCCCCTCCCAACTGGGGTCCTGCAGTGCTTACAAAGATGAGAGGCTCAAAGAAACACCCGAGACAAGGCACCTAGGTGTAAAGCTCTTGGAGACATGGAAATGTGGGTTAGAATGGGTCAGCCTCAGTGCAGGCATCTGCCTGTGCTAGACAGAGTAGGAGACAGTGCCTAGAAGGGACAGCGCTGCCTCGCTATGGAGCACCCTGGCCTGTCCCCATGCTCCCACTGCCTGGCTACAGGGTCTGAGGTCCCTGAGCCCAAATGGGTCACTTGTACTTGTAGAAGCCGTCCCCAGACTTCTTGCCCAACTTCTTCTCCTCCACCAGCTTGCTCAGGGCAGGGCTAGGCTGGAACAGCTGGTTATTTGCATCCATCGTGTGCCACCCATCCATGATGAACTTTGTGGTGTCCAGCCCGACATAGTCAAGAAGCTCAAAGGGACCCATGGGGTAGCCAGCTCCCAACTTCATGGCCACATCAATGTCTTCTTTGGACGCGTCACCTCGTTCATACAGCCGGACGGCTTCCAGGAGGTAGGGCACCAGGAGCCTGTTCACGATGAACCCAGGAGTGTCCTTGCAGGACACAGGGTGCTTTCCCAGGGTTTTGGCGAAGTCTAACAGAGACTCAAACGTCTTCTGGCTGGTCATGGGCGTCTTGATGACCTCCACCAGCTTCATGACCGGCACTGGGTTGAAGAAGTGGAGGCCGGTGAAGCGGTCCCGCCGGGTGGTAACATTGGCTATGCTGGTGATCTGCAGGGACGACGTGTTGCTGGCGAAGATGGTTTGTTCAGCTGCGAACTTGTCCAGCCTCTGGAAGAGCTCATTCTTCACCTTCAGGTTCTCCACAATGGCCTCTACCACCAGGTCAGTGCTGTGCACCACGGCTGCTGCGTCTGTGCTGGTCAAGATGCTGCTCAGGGTCTTTGCCACAAACTCATCAGCAGCCTTGGGGTTTTCTGCAAATTTCTTCTTTGCCACCTTCCTCAGGCTGTTCTCGATCCCTTTTTTGGACTTGGCCAGGATGTCCTCGGTTTGGTCCACCAACACCATTGTGTGGCCAGTGGCTGCAGCAACCTGCGCGATGCTGGCGCCCATCAGCCCGCCGCCGATGACTGTCACGTGCTTCACAATGATCTTCTTCGCCGAGGCCGAGGCGGTGGTGGAGGAGGATAAGGAGCGCACGAACTGCCGAGTGACGAAAGCCATGGCTTGGAGACGGACGGGGAGACAGCACGGACCGGGCACCACGGCAAAGCGCGATACAGTATAAATCTTAAAACAAAAATTAAGATTAAGTAATATCCAGAAAATTAAATATTAATTAATTAAAATTAAATGCTTTGAAACAATTGTACTAAGAAAAAGTTTTCATGATAATAAAGAATTACTAAGAATAAAACATAAGATAAATACTGGAATGGCAAATAAATGACCAGCACTTCTAACATTTTGGGGATAGGATAAGGCACAAAGTTCTAGGATAGTGTGACTCCTGGTGGCCAGGGGTCACTTATGGGACTGAGCTACTGCTTTTTCCTTGATATCCACCCTGTAGACCCAGACAGAATCATGACCCATAGAGTGCAGGAGAAGTCCATTTATAGAGTATGCTGATGGGAATATTTTGTTGCTATACACGAAAGAATAACTGAAAGATTGCTTTTGTATACCTCTTATTCTCCTGTGTTTAATTGTTTGCCTTATTTGGTGGGTTCTTTCCATTCTCATTCATGGAGCTGTGATCATTTTGATCCCTCTCTGAAACATAGTTTAGTAGTCTGTGTAGGCTTGGCTTTGTCGTCATGACATTCTTTAGCTGTTCGTTGTCATGGAAGTATTTCACTTCTGTACCATAGCTGAGAGTTTTACATGGTATATCAGTCTGGGATGCAGTTTGTTTTCATACAGGACTTGAAGTACTCTGCTCCATGCTCTTCTCACTTTGTAGCTCAGGCTGGTCTTGAACTCACAACAATCCTCCTGCCTCAGTCTCCTGAGTGCTGGGATTACAGGCCTGCGCCACCACACCCGGTTGTCAAGGGCTTTTTGTTTTTCTACTGAGATGACTATGTAATATTTATTTCCTTGCTTATGTAATATGTTACTTTTTTATTTATGTGTGTTGAACATCCTTGCATCTATGTCGCATGATATACTATCTTTTTGATTTGCTACATCTTGTTTAAGATTTTCACATGTATGTTCATGAAGGAGACTGGTGTGTAGTTTTCCTATTTTGTTGTCTTTGTTTAGTTTTTCAATCAGGGTAATACTAACTTCCAGGAAACAGCTTGGCAGTATTACTTTGCTTTCAATTTATTTATTTATTTATTTTGATGGAACCTGGGATTGAGCTCAGGCCCTTGCGCTTGCAGGAGGAAGCGCTTATCCCACTGAGCCATCTCCCCAACCCCTTTGCTTTCAATTTAATGGAAGAGAATTGTAAGATCTTCCCTGATGTTTGGTAGAATTTTGTTGTGAATTCATTGAGTCCTGCGCTTTTTTTGGTTGAGAGAGCTTCTTCCAGGTTCTTCAGTTCATTAGAACATATTTTCAGAGTAATCTTATATAATTCTCAGGATTTTGGAAATGCGAGTTCTGATTTTACCTTTGTCACTTATGATGGTATTGATTTGGCAAGTTTGTCATAGCCCTTTTTTTTTTTTTTTTTTTTTTTTTTTGTGAAACTGGGGATTGAACTCAGGCCCTTTGCTCTTGCCAGGGAAGCGCTTATTCCACTAAGCCATCTGCCCTGCCCTGTCATAGGCTTTATCAATCTTATTTATCCTCTCAATGAACCAATTCTTTGACTCTCTTGCATTGCATTTTAATCACAATTTTATTAATTTCTGTGTGCTCCTTATAATTTCTTCCATTCTATTAATTTCAAGTTTTAATTATTTTTATTTTTCTGTGTCCATGAGATACATCATCAGAGTTTTCACTTGGAATGACTCAATTCTTTTAATATGTGCTTTTGGGGGCTGGGGAGATAGCTCAGTGGAAATGTTAGGACCCCACACTGTGAAACCCAAACCAAACAGACTCTATGAGTCACCCAGACCTTGTTACTGAGTCACAATAGATTGTTAAGGTTACTATGGTTACTGCCCTATCCTACAGCGCGTGATGTCCCTACAAGCCCCACAGTTTATAGATGTTCTTAAGATAACCCCACCGAAACCAACAATTCCCAGGAAGGCAAGACCCTTCCTAGAACAAACCTCCCTAACGACCCACACCACCCAATTGTTGCAAAGACCAATACGAGCCATCCTATCCGTTTGAATGTAAGCCCAGATAGCACAGGCGATTGGCTTCTGTCACTCTGCTTGCTGCTTAGCCCACCAAAAATACTGTATAATCCTGAGC
>PVKA01033990.1:0-23854 GCA_004027165.1 Ctenomys sociabilis | reverse complement strand
TCTCTCTCTCTCTTTTTTTTTTTTTTGTCTTTTTGAGACAGGGTCTCACTATGCAGTTCAGGCTGGCCTTAAGCTCACTTTGTAGCTCAGGCTGGTCTCGAACTCACAATAATCCTCCTGCCTCAGCCTCCCGAGTGCTGGGATTACAGGCATGTGCCACCATGCCCGGCTTGTCTCTGTCTCTCTTGTCTGTCTTTCCCTCCTCCCTCTCTGTGTCTGTCTGTCTGTCTGTCTGTCTGTCTGTGTCTGTCTATCTGTCTGTCTGTCTGTCTGTCTCTCTCTATCTATCTCTCTCTATCTCTTTCTCTCTCCTGTGTTCTATGGTAGACCAACTCTAGGAAGCTCAGGCTAGCTTTGAATTCATAACTCCTGTGAATTCTGGGCTTCAGTCTTCTGAGTTCTAGGCTAATGCATCATTCTTCTTGGCAGTGGAGTTCTCACCCATGAGTGACAAGATTGAATTAGATGAGCATTCCCTTAATATCCTTCATGTACGTAGTTATTTATAGGCTATGATTCTCACCACATCTGATTACAGCCTGTAGTTTTTACTTCATATTTTTCTTTTCACCTAACATTCAAAAATTATTTTATTTTGAAAAGAACTCTTTGTATTTGTAAATGGGAACCAGCATCATTTGCTACTCATCTGTCATGTAAAGATGATTGCCTTTTCACTAGTGGAAAGTGTGATGTACCTGACACATTGGTATACTGAGGATATTATGCTTACTGATCTAGGTGCACTCTACTTTGCTCTGTCCAGAAGGCCCCAGAAAACACTCCATCACTAAGGCATTAAGAAATTAGGAGCTTTGTGGTTTCATTTTCTGTAGGCCAACTATAATGAAGGATTCTGCTTAGGAATCTCAGTGGGAAAAATAGGTGTCAGTCAATAATAGAGGCCGGAGGCCAGATAGTGGTGCTGATCTCTCAGAGACGAGAAAGACGCAGTAAATGGAATAAGCCATGGGATGGAATGCTAATCAGAATGTTGGGACAAGCAGTATTCTGTAATAGTTGTTCATTGATCATAGGACTGTAGAAGGAAAAAAAAACTACAGATGGACATCCTATCAAGATATTGCTTGACATAAAAATTCTAAATTTATTTAACTCAAAGCACCACAATGAGATTCATAATTTCTTCTCTGGTTCCTAGACCAAGGGCCCCTTAATTGAGTGACACTTGATCCCTCTGACAAAAGAGGCTGATATATATCTTTATCTGTATCTGTATCTATCTATCTATCTATCTATCTATCTATCTATCTATCTATCTATCTATCTATCTATCTATCTATCTATATTTCCCAAAGCTTTTTATGGAGGCACCTGCAGCAGTTTACTAGGAGACAGTGTGGACTCACAGAGAGAGTGCAAAGTGCAGTACCCACAGTTTCTGGGCTGATTACTCAGTGGTTTTGAGCCTGAGAATCCCTTATGCTTCATTAATTCATGCTTATAGAAGTAAGATGAAATCTGGAACCTTGGTCCATGCCCATCTAAGAGTGTTCTAATGGCTTTATTATGTGGTTCTTTCCAAAATCTCAGAATTCATAGAATAGTTACACCTACTAATTGGAGTATCCCATGAGACTCCTTCACTAAAAGGGAACTAGAAGCCCCTAGAACTGCACTCTGGGGAAATGCAGAGATCAGTGTCACCACTGATGACTTGAGACATAATAGACTACTTCTTTTCCATTCTTGTCACCTGTTTGGCTGATGCAAAAACTTAATGGGTCATGCGTCTTACAGTAGATTATTCCAAATTCAATCAGGTGGTGTTGCTAGTATGTGGTGGCTTTATTTTTCAGATGTGGTAACTTTTGTGGGGCAAATTAATACAATACAGGGAACTTAGTGTAAGGCTATTTATTTAGTAAATGATTTCTTTCTATTCTAGTCACTATGAAAAATCAAAAGCAGTTTACTTATAAAAGACAGGAACAATACCAGCTTATAATATTTTGCCCCAGGACCATGTCACCTGTCCTCTCATCTGTTATAATATAGTCCTGAGTGTCTCTGACCATCTTTGTATTCCACATGATGCCATCCATTCCATGACTAAGACTTTGAAGACACAATGCAACAGAATTAAATTAACACGAAGTAAGTCTCAGGGTGGAAAAATGTTGCAAAAGTCCATGGGTATGGCTCTCAGAGTTCAACACATATTAAGATAGCTTAAAGTTATTGGCACCTTGTTGCTTCTTGTGCTATCCTACACAAAGGCACACTCTTTTCTGCACATCTTTGTATTTTGAAGACAACATGTAACACCTATCATGTAACTTGAAAGGCTGAAAATTTTGAGTAAGATCTGGAGCATTGTAACATGTCCTTGTTACAATGTAAACTTTGGGTATTATAATACCAATGTATTAGAAGTATGCACAGTAGTATGTCCCCTCTAGCCAGCCCAATGTGGAGAGTAACAAAAGAGATTTTTAGGGTTTTCTTTGTGAAAATTCATTTTGAAAATTTCCTCTTGACTCAATTGGCCCTAATAGAATCAGTATGCCTTATGGAGTCTAAGTGATTATGCCATTTGAGAAGCCCATCATACACTATGTGATATAGGAGTCACTGAACCAAAAAAACCAAACATAAACAACAGCAGTGGAAATTATATATACAGTAGTCCCTCACTATTTTACTGTTTGACTTTCATGGACTCATTGTTTTATGGGTTTTCAAAATATTAAGCTAAATCATTTATCACAGATTTTTTGCTATATTGCATGATTTTGTAGTACTGTACATATATATATATATATTAAAATTATGTAGATTTACAAGTTGAGAAAATGGTTAATTAAGAACATTAGAAGTGTTTTTAAAAGTAGGAAAGTTTTATAAGAGTATGGGAAGGGTTTGCAAAGCTTTAAAATTATATATAAATACTAAAATAAATATAATGTTGCTGATTTTCACTTATCACAGGACTATCTAGGACATAACTTCCCTGATAAGGGAGGGACCACTGTAATACCAGGAATTGTAGAAGTAATTGGTTCAGAGTTCCATATAATTCTTCTTTGTAAGTTTGATGCCTTTTTCTCAGTCCACATGTTTGTAATTTGAGGGAGTCCTTTGTGAGTAGGTCACTAGATAGCTATGTTTGTCCTAGGTAGTACTAGTTTATCCTTCTTCTATCATAATCATTAATGACATGCCCTTTCATCGTACAACACAGGACATTTAGTGTGAAGCTATTTATCCAGTAAATTATTTCTATTCTAGTCAGTATAAAAAATCAGAAGCAGTGACCAATTTACCCTGCCTGTGACCAATTTATGAAAAGGACAGAATGTGTGTCTGATTCATGGATTTTTGTTTGGTATTCTGGCAAATAGAAATTGCCAGTCATGTATAGCAACACTGCTCAGAGGGCAGAACTTTAAATTAGGTACCTGGTTATCTATTTTGTGTGGAAAGGGAGATGACCTAAGTGACTGAGTTCCTGACTGACTCAGAATTCTCCAGATTGACCACCTAATCAAGGATTTGGAAAGAATAAAGTTGGAAGACTGGTGATAAACAGATCTAGAAGAAAGGTTGTTCAGGAAGATCTCTCTGAATGGGGCATAGTATGAAGGCATTTATTTCTCATGAGAAGGAAACTACAGCTGCGATTCTGCATAATTAAGATGATTCTGTCTGTAAGTGATATTCAGTCTCTTTCCCTGACAGTGTTGGTGTTTGCTCAGTGTGCCAGTGTTCAGAAAGACTGGTGGCAAGGACAGAGGCCACTCAAGGGTCCACAACGTGAGAGTTCTGCTCACCAAAACTGACTTAGCTAATAAGTGTCCAGCCTACTAATACCTGAAGTAAACTTTGAGCACTGTGGTGGCAGTGTTTGTCAGCACACATTGTTCTGAAATGCCTGCTGTGCATTTCAAAGAAGGTCCAAAGGGCAAGGGCTAGAAATTGTGAGTGGAAAGGCAAAATTCATCAGATAATGGGACAGTTCCATTGTTCCACTGTCACTATTGCTGTTTGGCTGAATTCTCTTAAAAGGATCCACTGGAAAAGAAGGAAACTATTATGATTCATCAATTTTGTCTGTTTACCTCATTTAATTCTCACAATATCTCTGTGAGTTAGGTCATAGACCCTTGAAGATAAAAATGTAAACACAGAAAGATGAAGTCTCATAGATCTCAAGATATAATATCAAGGTTTTAACCCAAATCTTTTTGTCTTTGACTTCAATTCTTAGAGGCTATTGGCATGCTAAGCTACTATGGAAGTCTGCTTGCTACTATGGAAGTTATTCTCCTGACCTCACACTTTTGCCAGAGTGACCTGGTGGTTGGCAGCCCCAGCTTATGGAGTGGGGTGAACAACATGCCCTGCTAAGGCTCCTGAAGAATCCAGATTGAGTGATATCTCAGGGCTCTACTTCCTTCACTATACCCCCTAAACTCTTCATCAGGGAATGGAGGAAACTGAGTCCCATGGAGTGTAAGACCTGGGCCCAGCAACTGAATGGAAAGTAGAGTGTAGCTGGAGGCTAATTTTCAGGGCTGATCAGCTCTGGACTTGTCTCTCTTACTTTGGGTGTGTTGCCTCGCCTGGGTAGCAACACACAAGGGTCATTTTCTTCAGCCCCTCTCCCCACGTTACACTTCACTGAATGAGCCAATGCCCACATGGCTCTGGTGGTTTTTCTTCTTGGGGACCTCATTCTGAAGATGTTTCTGGTACCAACCTGTGGAAACTTGTCTGATCCTCCAGGACTACTTCAGCTAGATTAGATGCCCATTCTCTGTGGTTCTGGGGCACCTTGTACTTGGCTTTTTCATAGCACTTTGCCTGTGTGCCGTAGTGCTAGGTGTGTCTGGCAGTGTTGCTGTGAGACAGTATATCTGAAGTAACTGAGTTTAGCTTAGAGTGGTAGATTCATTATTATTGTGACTATCTACTTGCCAATCATGCTCATTGTGATATGTGAAGGACAGTGCTGTGTGTATGATCCTTGCACAGTGCCTAGGATTTAAGTTGATATTCAGTAAACTCTGAATGAAAAAAAATGGGTGAATTGAATAAAATGAGTTAACGAATAGCAGAGGTAAGGGATGCATATGCTTTGCTTGACTATCTTTATATAAATAATAAGCATATATTCCTGATATATCCAGTGAGAAAAAATTCTTTATTTAAAATAGGCTAATTGTTTTTCTTTTACTAGATTAAATAAAATATTCTACAAATTAAAATTGTTCATCCAGTATATGAAACCCAGTAATACCAGTTAGGGGTTCTACACCAACCCCCATTTCATGAAGTTTAAATGAAATAGCTTAGAACTCTTAGAATTCCTAGAGACTATGTGCCTTTGCTTAGAAAGAAAAGTAGTCGCACATTTTCTGGATATAATAGTGTTATGCTCACAGGATAAATCCTATAATGACTAAAATAGCTAAGAAACAAACATCAAATGCGGAGACCCTCAGACTTGCTCTGGCGTTATTAATCGTATTTCTAAATCACAGAGACAGTAGACACATTTTATTTCAATAAGAGAATGAAAGCAAGGAGGGGACCTAAGCTATTTCTAGCCACTTGTATTTATTGACACATGCGTGGTGCTCTCAACGCCTGTGCTGTAGGAGGGTAGCCACTGTTTGGCGGAGAGGTACACTATGGGGATGAAGGTGGGCAGCCTCTGCACACTGAAGCTGGCTACAGGCTTGAGGTGGTCAGGGCTCTTGGAAACGCCATGGATCATGCATCATCTGGGCTTGGCGGGCTTTGTTTCCAGGCGCCAGTGTTTGCGGAGTGTCTGGGGTCATTGTGGTTTCCATGGTAGCTTCTCCCAGGGGTGTGGTAACATCGGCACCATAGGTTTCATAAATTTCAGCTAATTCGGGGGTCATCAAAGGGTCAGCAGTAGCAGGGGTGATATCAAGGGGTCTCTTCCTCTGCCCTGAAGGGCCCCTTGCCATGCTGGGGACATTGTCATTGGGGAAACCAAGGAGCCCTGCACGGCCACCAGGTGCTATCTGTGAAAGAAGACCTGCTTTTTCGTTATCCTCTGCCTTGGTCTCATGCAGAGGGGAGCCTTGTGCTCCACCTTCTCCCTTCTCTGGGCCTTTGGTTGCAGCTGGGGAGTCAAATTCCAGAGTGAAGTCTCCAGCCATGGTTGGATCTTGGGGCATCCTCCTAACGCTGTGCCGCACACCAGCAAATCCTGGCAGCAGGGCTCCATAGGTCACAGGGCTGCCTCTTCCTCCCTGGAAATGAAACATTCGTCAAAGACACCATTATTTCCTGTTACTAACCATGTGGGTTGCAGTTATACCTGAGAACTTTTTAAAAATGGCTAGAGAACAGGGAGCTGGTTGAGCTTTGTGTGAGCACATTTGTTGCAAATATGCCTTCAAAATATACAGGAAAGTGTTCTGCACTTTATGGAAACCACAATATAGAGGAAAGTGGTCTGGGGGGGCCACTTCTGTGAAAGGTGGAGACCCTTCCCCACTTTGTTGGACAGGAAGAAGGGGAGCAGTGTGACAGTGGAACAGAAGCAAGGCTTGAGACAGTTTGAATTCACTTGGAGGAAGATAATAAACAACTGAAATGGGTAGCGTTATAAATAAACAGATACTACATTTATCACTACATCTGTTAAGGGGTGTTTTCAAGGATTTTGTCATGGTATTTGTGAATATACTCCAAATGTGGAAGCAGGTGTGATGGCGTATGCCTGTAATATCAGCATTTGGGAGGTTGAGATAGGAGGATCCTTGCCACTTCAAGACCAGCCTGGGGGCTACAAAAGTGAGCACAGGGCCGGCCTGAACTGAAGGCCTCTTAAGACCCTCTAAAAAAAAAAAGTAGAATGAAGCCCCATGTAAGAATTTTTCTCCCTTTCTGCTTCCTTACACCCCTCCCTTTCCCTTCCTTTTTTCTGCTCTCACCCTTCCTTCCCTCCCTCCCTTTCTCTCTCCTTCCTTCCCTTTCTTCTTTCTCTCACTCTTTCCCCTTTTAGAACAAGTATGAGAAAAACCTGATTTCTTTGGAGGAACTAAATGAGAACCAACATCTTGGGTTATTTGCAACTGAGAAGAGCTGTGTGACTAGCGTTTACATATTCTAATTTCCTCATGGTTTTGAGTCACTTAAAATCCTACCTTCAGTTTTTTTTTTATATTCTTTGTGCTTTTCATAAACTACCACAAAATCTTTTGGAAATTAGACAAAATATAAGCAACTCAATATTATAGGATCGTAATTTGTAGTTGAATTTCTGATTTCCAGTCTGCCATGTAGTGCTGGAGACACTGTTCTTTGTTTCCATCTTCTGCTGGTTCCTTACTGTCTCCACTTTCTCACACCATCTCCTCCAGAGATGCCACTGTGACTCCTGCGCTGGGCTGTCTTCCTTATTTCCTATTTCCCACTGATGATATAGTCGTTTTCTCTATCTCATGGATATGATATTATGTGCACTACTTACATTTTCTATTTGTTATACTAGAAACTCTTTCTTACCAGGAGTTGGATTGATCTTATCTGTGAGGTTTTCTTCCATGCAAGGCACACAGAAGGCACTCAGAAATGCTGAAAAGTGAATGTTCTCTTAGAGAAAGCATGTGTGTGATTTTAGCAGTTTGGTTTGATAGGGTGAGTAATTAATAACGAGTTGATAATTCAGTATGGCTTTTATTTTCTCTTGTACTCTTAACAGATATAAGAGGTAGAAATTTCCCATTGAAAAGTTTAGCTGTGTGAATTAGTAGATCTCAAGTCTTATAATGTGTATGGATATTAACAAACCAAGACTATACTTTCTGACTTAGTGCACTTTGAAATTTTGTAATAATCAAATTTTAAAGTTGGTTAATTTTATTTCCCTTTTTAGAGTTTAAGTTTGAGTCCTGAATTACTTGTGCTGTGGGTGAGCTGGGTGTTTTGGAGGGAAAATGGCCCTAGAAAGAATGTGAATCCTGTATGTTTCACATGTGTCTTTTCACATGAGGCCCTTGCAGTCCAATGGTGGTGGTCTGTCAGGAGAGATGTTGCTGTGTTCACATAGAAGGGCTGAGGTAAAGCCCTGTGCTCAAGAATTGTCCTTATTCAGAAACAAATGGCTACAGGACACAAGATGAAACCTTTTGATACTGTTTCAGAATCAAGCATTTGGTTTTGGAGTAGAAAAATTTGAGTCTTGAGCTCTCTGGATACTTTCATCACCATTGTCTCCTGTAGCCAGTCATCTCGACTGTCCGTCCCTGGCCGCCATTTTCTGAAGAGTTAGAAGGTACTACTTACGGGCATTTCTTCTGAACTCATGAAGCCAAGTCTTGCTGCAGGGGCACTCTGTTCAAAGGGAACAGTGCATCAGATCACGAACCGGCCTCATCCTAGCACCCTCCTAGCTACTCACGATGAGTTCCAGGCCACTCAGCATTCCCCTAGACCTTAGTATTGATGCTGTGGCATGGAGAGCCAATTCACTAGATCTAAAATTTACTTTTTCTTTAAATGCTCTTGTGAGTATGTCTGGCCAGAATTCTCCAAATAGGAAATGTGCTTCTGTAGTGTTTCAGTTGCTAATGTAGCCATTTAGACAATATTTATTTGGAATGTCTTGTGTGAAGTCTGAGTGTTTGTAATTTTGCCTCTTAAGATGACATTTAATTGAAAATGATACCTTTCACGGGATAGACTTACCAGTTGATTTGTTCCATAGGACATGTAAAACATTCCAGGATAAAGCTAAACAAAATAAAATAAGTTATCACAAAATGCATTTTCCAAGGACAACTTTTAAGTAAATTGCAAACAGAAAAGTGGCATTAAAAGAACTTACTGCAGGTGGTTTATTTTGTGGGACTGGTACCCGTGACATGAAACGGGCTATTTGGAACACCTGTAAGTAGTAGAAAACAAAATAATTCATACAGGCAAATCCCCACTGCAATAATTTCTAAGTTATATTAAACATATTTGCAGATGGTTTAGTTTAAAAAATCACTTCGTATTTAAGAAAGCAAAGAGACTCATAATACTTCATATTCATAGATAAATGGGATGGTTTAAAAATTTTATTCAACTTTTATGAAATAATAGGGTTTTTTCTCCAAGAAGGTATGTCATTGAGATCTGTACTTACTGATGGGATTTGTGGATCTGCAAAATCCAGTACTGGGAGCTGTATCATAGATGAAGATTAAAGTTAACAGTCAAGATAAATAAACTCATACCCTTATCTTGTTTATAGTTACAATAAGGCAGTTGTAATATGGGCTTCGTTTTCTATTTTCCTTTCGCTTTCTAAGGGGATGACCAAGGAGTTTACATGGTACATGACTAAAGCGACTGGCAAGGAGGCAAAGCATGGCAATCATGAATTGGCTAGAATACATTTTTTTGTTTTCAGTACTGGGGATTGAACTCAGGACCTTGCACTTGCCAGGCAGGCATTTATGCCTCTGAGCTATTTCCCTGGCCCTATAATACATTTCTGAATTGGAATATATACTTGCTTGGTTTGAATTTTGGCTCTGCCACTTAGGTTTTATTTAACACTGGGGAAAATTTGGTATCTTTGTAAAATTGTAGTCAGAGTGATATGGGGAATGTGGAATGTGAAGTGCCTGCAGTGTGCTGGTTGTGTGGTACTTTTCTTTTTCCGTCCATTGTTTTCTCTTTATTTTTTATTTTTATTTTTATTTTTTTGTCTTTTTGAGACAGGGTCTCGCTATGCAGTTCAGGCTGGCTTTAAGCTCACTTTGTAGCTCAGGCTGGTCTCGAACTCACAACAATCCTCCTGTCTCAGCCTCCCGAGTGCTGGGATTACAGGCATGAGCTACCACGCCCGGCCATTATTTTCTCTTTACATTATTACTAGGTAGTTTTACATGGTTGTCATCTCTCTACTGAGAGATAATACATTATTATTGTTATACAAAGGGTTTAATCACTGTCCTCAGTTTTTCCAACACGCACATACACTAAATGGCCTGAACTTCCCTAGGCTTTCCTATTTCCTGTGGTAGTTTCCATCTTTTGCAACTAAGAAACAAAGTTTTGCAGGACACAAGATCTTTTAGAATTTGTACCATCTTTGATGGCAAAGATCAGAAAAATAAATGTTTATGTTCCACTAAAGTGGTCTTTACTATAAAAGGCTGCTTAATTACATATTTTACTGCTTTAGGTTGAGGATTGGGATTATTTAAATGTAGTTTACAAATTTATTTTCATTCATTAGATGACCCTAATCTGATTTCAGACAAAAGAATTATCTGAGCTAGGGCTGTAACGTAACTTTGGTGGTAGAGTGATCCCCTGACCTGCAGAAGGCCCTGGGTTCAATCCCCAGCATGGGGAGAAGAGGGAGGAATTACCTCAGGGTTTAGTGGAAATTCTGTTGGGGCCACTTGTTGCTGAGCCTCTGGCAGTTCTCCATCCTTCAAGGGCAGCTGTCTGGGATGCATTGGAGGCTGAGGCCCTCCCTTTGGGGGTAAGTCCTGGCCAGCAGGGGTAGCAGTGGGCTGGTGGAAAGGCTTCAGTCCTGGCTGTGGAGGCTGCTGGGATGGCTGAGATGGGAGAGGTGGAGGATGCACCGGCACAGAGTACTCATACTGTGGAGAGATGAAAAATAGTGTCAGCAGGGATGTACCCTGCATCGCGGTGCCCAGAGCTTGTGTTGCATAAGGTACGCTCCCGAGTGCACGGGAGGTAGGACTTGTCTTGAGGCAGAGCTGCAGAGGGATCACAGTCAGTGTCATGTGAGAAAACGCTGTGTGTGCTCGTCTTCTCTGCCTCTTTTGGGACACCATTGCTCAGGAAGATGGAAAGCTGCCTGTGCCTTCTGGTATAGTGGATCATTTCTTTCTCTTGGTTGTCAAGTATGCATTTTTACTTTGTAAATCTATTATGGGAGTATAATTATTTGTCATAAACCCTTGTCACCCAGTCAAGTGAAAAATACCTATATCTTCTATCTCTGTATCTATCTAAGTGGCTTTTTTTGAGACAGGGTCTTGGATTTGAAGTTTACACTACTAAACTTCCTTTAGAGATTACTTGTGAATGATTATCACTTGTACATTAGCTGTAAACTCCTTGAATTGGCAGGGATGCCTCAGAATTATTTCGCTCTGTATTGCCTCAGTAATTATCTATTTAAACTCCCATAGCATTCATTTCTTCTACTGCACAATTTAGTATCTTGAAATATATTATATTATCTCCCAAGCAGGTTTGAAATTTCCTGGGCCTTGGAGGTATTCTAAAATGCATTAACTTTTGTTCTCAAGCACAGTTTTGTTAATATACTTGTTAGGCACCTAATAAATGTTAACAGGTTCATTTCTGGATTTTTAAAGAAGTCATTATGTTTTAACCAGGATTTTTGTCATCACTTAAAATTTGCCTTTGAATAATTACTTAGAAAATTTTGTTGAAAATTGTCCAGTCTGCTTTGATTCCTGAGGATTGCTTATCTATTGTTATTACTGATATCTTTAAGATAGATCTCTTATATTTTGGAAGTCATATCTTTCTATTTGAAATAAATACTTACATGGTGAGAACTTGTAAATATTTTCCTAAGTGATAAAAAGTTATAGAATTTGGTATTACTATAATTGTTTTAAACATTATTAATTCATTTCTATTTTGGTATACCATAACTTCCAGAAGGCAAGCAGAGAAAGACATCAAAGTTTGAGGTGTTAAACTCACTGCTGCCATCAGCTTACCTGCTGAGTTTCATGTTCTCTGGGTCTCAGCCACGGGAAAGGTGAAGGTGGTGGAAGGAGACCTTGCAGCCACAAAGAATTAAGTGATTTTCCAAAACCAAACCTAGAATACTAAAAATATGGGTAAAAATGACCATGCTCACATGTTAGTTGTGGATGCAAAGTAAAAGGGGAAAGTCACGCTGGTGAATGTGATATGGGTGGGCGAATTCTCCCTTTCAGGAGACCAAAATTCCTTGAGCAAGACTGGACTATTCTTATAAATTTGTTTGAGCTCTTTAGACAATGGAATTTTGGTCATATAATAAAATCTGTAAGTCATGAAAGTTTTTTTTGGGCAAGCAATGGCTTGAAAACCGAAGGTCCCCAAATGGCAGCCGTTTATGTTCTGAACTGTTTGTGTTATATAGTGGGTTCCTCTTCCCCCTCCCCCCACCCTTTGGAACTCTTGTGTTGTTAAAATGAGATGATTACTTTTTAACTAAAATGAAAAAAGAACTTGGGAAAAAAAATAAAATAAAGTTTTTGTTTTTTGATACATTATCTTGCTATGCAGTCCAGACTCATAGTGATCCTCTTGTCTCAACCTCTCCAGCGCTGGGATTACAGGTATGTGCCACCATGCCCAGTTTTGGTGGCTGGCATGGCATGCCCAGGGTTCTAGGGCCAGCAGGGCATGTGGTATGAGAATCAAACTCTAGTCCTTGCACTTGCCAGGCAGGTGCTCAGACTTGGCAGGTGCCAAGCTGTCTCCCGAGCCCTGAAAGTCTTTTTTTTTTTTAATCTAATGAAAATTCAATAATTGTTTTTATTTTTGCTGGTCATACTACTTTATTTTGTTTTAGGCTGTTTTAATTATTTACTTGTTCTTTCAACTTTTAGCATATTGCCTACTGATATACAAATTTTATGAATTACAGTGCTGCTGCTACTACTGCCACCATCATTAATATTTTCAGATGTTAATAAAAATATTTTGAAATATGATTACCTGAGAAAGTGCATTTAATCCTTGCAAACTTCCCAATTGTCTCATTGTCTACCAAGAAAAAAAGTGGATTAGTGTTTGTCCCATGCATTATCTATTGTTTTGGTGCAATTGATTTCTCATGACAACATCATAACACAACACTTGGGGTAGGAAAATCTGAATAAAGCAAAAGTAGACACAAATTGTTGGTGAAAGATTATTTAAATGCTGCTGCTGTTTTTATTAAAACAGTGAATTTCTTTTTTCAAAAAAAATTGACTAAAGGAGAAAAAGTATCAATTGAAGGAGTAACATTGAAAATAGGAAAACAGCTCATCTAATAATAAATATAGGGGCAGGGGAGATGGCTTAGTAGAATAAGTGCTTCCCTGGCAAGTGCAAGGGCCCACGTTCAATCCGCGGTTCCAGGAAAAATAAATAAATAAATAAATATAAATATAAAGATAATTGTGGGGATATTGCTTTATGAACTTTCCCCTTTATGAGCTTTCCTCCTTCATTTGAATTATTTTGTCTCTTCTATATTCAGCCTGAAAAGGAATAGAAATTTGAATAAACAAAATAAAAATAAAAGAAATCTGGATAAACAAATAAAAGAAATTTGGATAAACAAAAATAAAATAAATTTGAATAAACAAAATAAAAATAAAAAAATTTGAATAAACAAAATAAAAATAAAACAAATCAACTGTTGCTGATTTCCTGAACAAAAAGGCCTCAAAATAATGCACATAGAAAACACTGGAGCGGGACTGGGGAGATAGCTCGGTAGAATAAGCACTTGCCTGGCAAGTGCAAGGGCCTGAGTTCAATCCCCAGTTCTGCAAAAGCAAAAAACAAACAAACAAAGAAAAACCCTTGGAGGCAAAGCTATCTGGGCAGACCATCTAGAATGCTGCCATCATTACATCAGAAAGTCAGTTTTGATTTTAAATGGGATGATGGTGTTTTGTATTCAAATTAGAAAGTAGAAAACTTTGGTGAAATTACTTTCCATGTGAAATATACATCTGTCCCATGTATGTGATGACTGCTCTAGATTATCATGCTATAAAACTTTGTAAAACTTGTGAAAAACTGTGATCTTTTTAACTTTAAAAATATTTATTTATAACTGTAAAGTTTTCATTGATACGGTTAAAATTTTTCTATAATATGTGAAGTTTTCTAAACAATACATATTTATAAAAACTATAATAAAGCAAATAAAACTATAAAACTACACAGGAAGTATACAGTGTTAATGCTACTTGTTATTAGTATGAGTTTGCAGTATGCAATTGTTATGTTTATTCTGAAGAAGTCTTGCATATACACACCACATCTTGATCTTTTTTACTCCTTGCTGCACCTTCTTTCTCAGACCCCCTTTCCATCTCCATAGAACCTACCTCCTTTACCCTACCATATCCTTTTTATTTTGCTTTTTAAATCATCTTTTATTAGCAGAATCATGCAAAATTTAACCTTTTGTGCCCAACTTATTTCATTGTTATAAATAAGGCAAGCGCTTATTCAACAGAGCTATATCCCCGACCCCTTGAGTTCTTGATAATAGCCATTCTTATTGGAATAGGGTGGAATCTCAGTTTCTTTTCCTTTGTTTTGGATTTGGATTTTCTAACAGCCAAAGATGCTGAACATTTTTTTTCACATACTCTGCTACTTGTAGTTCTTCTGAGAAATGTCCACTTTTTTGACTGGGTTTCTTTTGGGTGGTCTGTTTTTTTTTTTTTTTTTTTTAGTTCTTTATATATTTTAGATATTAGCCTTCTCTCCAAGGGCCTGAATTCAATCCCCAGTTGCACCAAAAAAAAAAAAAAAAAAAAAAAGAAAGAAATTTTGTACAGTGAGTTTTCTGCATGACAACTTTATCATGTAAGATATTATGAACAGCAGGATTAAATATACACCATTTGTGACTATAGGATAAAGTTCATTAATTAAATGTACTGATTACATTAAGGTATCTGTAATATATATATATACATATATATATATTAGATATTAGTAATTAGTTTTTTTTTTTAGGCAGGGGTCTACAAGGTGTTCAGGGTCTCACTGCTAGATTGGACTCATAGTCGTTCACCTGTTTACAGCTTCCCAAGAGCTGGGATGACTGGCACACGCCACTATGCCCAGTCTCAATTATTGTCTCAGCGTGCCCTGGGGTGGGGCCAGCACAGCAGTATTGTTTTGATTAACACACAGATAATATTCCCAAACTTAAAACATCTAAGTATTTAAAATTTCAGTAGACTTATAAAATAAAACTAATAAGTATCATTAACTACTCTGGAATAATGCAAGATGGTAGCCATAACCTGTGACTAAGAAAAGTCAGAGTCAATGCATTGCATGTCGCCACAATTAAGAACCCAGCACTGTGATGTCTTTAGAATTACATACCTCCAGACTCAAGCTAGCCATGCCAGGTGGTGCCATGTTTGGTGCTCCTGGCTGTTGAGGAAATGCCTGAAAATGGAAATAAATACTTTTTAGTTCTCTTGGCAAGAAGCTTCCCGGAATATATCCATGGAATGTGTGCTGGGACTAGGAAGTCTCCTGGTCTACAGTGCCTAGCTCAGTGGCTACCATCTCATCACCTGGGTTTTTGGACAAAACATGGATAAGTTTATTTAGGAGAATTATAGTTTGTAATAATTTTGCTCCCAAACAAATCACCTATCATTTATGTGCATCTTAATGCTATGTTGTTTTAAAAGCAAATTTTTATTTAGTTTACACAATGAGAAATAAGGCAACAAAATATAAAGCTAAGAGTACTTTATAGGCAGGTGTGGTAGCTTGGGGCTGCAATCTTAGCATTCTGGCAGGCCAAGGCAGTAGGATTTTTAGTTTGAGTCCAGCCTCAACCATTTAGTGACTTAACAAGTCACTAAATAAAATAAAAAAATAAGAAAAAGGTGAGGGGACTGAGGGTGTGGTTGTGTGAAATATAACTCAGTGGCACAGCTCCTGCCTGGCAAGCATGAGGTCCTACATTTCATTTCTGATTTTAAAAAAAAAGGCTGAGGAGGTAGCTAAGCATAAGTAAATATGGCCCTGAGTTCAATCTTAGCACCACAAAAAGAATATTTTTCATTAAAAAGTTACAGAAAAAATAAAAGAGACAAACTTCAGCTGAGCTTTTATGTGCTTTTCAAAAACCTGTATGCTTTAGGCTTGTAGGACATAGTGCAAGATCACAGCACTAATGTGCAATAGTTGAGCTACCTCCTCTTCAGAGGGTGTCAACAAGTTCTCCATCGCCTTTGGTGAAAGGTGATGAATAAACCTGGTGACCCATGTTTGTACTTTTAGATCCTATCAGTTTTTTTCTTAAATAAAAGGTATTCTAGCTCTAAGTATTATGCTATTATACTCAATGTGCTCACTTATATCATTGAAAACATAGCTATATTTATAACTGCTTTTGAAAGTGCAAGATATTTTCCTTCTAAAGTTTTCTAATATTTTCTTGTGTTAATATGCACAAATACCAGTGGAGGAAAATGGGAATGGAAGAGTAGGAATTGGAGTAAAATGAATGTTGAGAAATTTTAGTTTGTTTGGGTGTTCTCACAATCTAGTGTCAAGAGATTGAAATGCCTTATTTCCTTCATGTAAATCACGAATACTGATGGAATGTCTACTAAATATATTGGGACTACTTTTCCTTTGGCAGTATGAAATTCAGGAATTCTGCCACATAGTATTTCAGCCCCCATGTTTTCATGTAAGTAAAATCCCACTTTCTGAATCATGAATTTTTTCATGTCATGGATTGGTGGAAATGCATTATAAATGCGTAGTAAACCTTCTTTGTTGAGAAGAGGTTAGCTCAATAGGAAGGAGGAGTATCTGGCTGCCTGTGTGTATATGTGGGCACTCAGGTGTGTCAGGCAGCTTGTGCTGAATTTGTGGGGATTATAGGAGCGGAGCACCCTCCACTGGCCCACACAAATAACACATCTTGGGCTGATCCAACTAAAGAAAAATATCCTTTCCATTTGCTCCAAGTCATACAGAACAATATTGACAAGAGTGTAAATAGACAAAGGATACATTTCCCATGAGAAATGAAAAGGAAAAGAACACCTGATTTGGTGTTGGTGGTTGTTCTGTTTCTTGGGATGGATCTGATTGGCTCAGACGTGGATGAGGATAGATTCAGAGTGCGATGCATTAGTGATGGGTGGAAGGCTGGGTGGCCGCTGATGTCAGTATCATATAAAGAAAAATTAGGGTAGCTTCTTTACATTTTCTTTCACGTAGTATTCACCTTGCATGATAGAACAGGAGCTCTATTTTTATGCATGGAATTAAGGTTTTATCTGTGTAACCAACTTTTATCCATTTTCTTCCAAACATTTAGCTTTAAGAAACTCAAGGAATTGAAATTTCTAAAGTTTGTTTGAGGCCAACCATGAGTTCTTTGAGATAGGAAAACATGTCTTATTCATGGTTGTATCTCCAGCGCCTACCCTAGTGCTGGATGGGTGGTAGCTGCTCAGTATGCACTTGTGGAATGCATATGGTATAGCTGAAGTCTTTCTGATAAGAGAATAGTATGCTTGGCTGGATTAGTTCAGTGCTCAAAAAACTGTTTATATGTGCTTGTCTCTGGGTGGGTATGGGATCCTGATGTATGACTAACCCCATTTCAGTAATGTGTTTTAGGAAGTATGAGCTCAATGACACAATTTTATCCCTACAAGTAAAATTGTTCATTACTATTATCAGCTGCAATCATCTAGCTCTGTTTTGCAGAGCCAGTGATCTGGATAATATTTTTCTTCTTCTTTTTTTTTTTGTAGACCTGAGGATTGAACTCAGACTCTTGTGCTTGCAAGGCAAGCACTTATTCTATTGAGCCATCTCCCTGGCCTCAATATTTTCCTTAAAATGTAAGAAAATGTAATTTTGTCCAGAAAAATGTCTTGTTTCCAACTCACTTTCATAATTACAGCAAGGAGTTGATAAAAAAAAGTATGTTAAAGCATAGAGAACACTTAAGTTCTTTAACTTTGAGTGGAATAAGACTTATAAATTACTTTTGGAATATTTTAAATACTATTATTAGTAGAAAAATTGTATGTTTAATGTACTGCTTTTGGATGGCCAGGGTAACATCTGGGATAGTGTGACTTTTGATTTAATAGCAGCTATCCCACTGGATCAAAAGCAAATGAATCTATGCATGAACCTCAGTCAATGTCCCTTCTGTGTTTCTTGGGGCCCACCAATCCTGAGTGCAGCCAGGGCCACTGGAGAAGTCAGACTTACCGGCACTGCGAAACTCATTTTCAGGAGGGACAGCAGCAACATCAGGTCCTTCATTTTGAAGAGTGGAATCTAAAACATAGTTTGGTTGGAGAACTAAATCAACCTGATGAGCTTTTACTTCAAAATGGTTAAAAACATTAATCTGAGTCTCTATTCTTCCAAAACAATCAGGTTTTAAAAATCAGCAAAAAGTAGGATGTCACCAAACAATTAGCTTACATTTATTATTTCTTGGAATGAATTAACAAGCAACTTAAAGTACCAAAACATTTTAATGACACTATAGTGTAAGTGAGATTTTAGGGACCACTCCATGGATATTCTCTAAATGCTATGCTTCATCTCATAAAATATACATGAATTTAAAAACACCTCTGTTAGGTGAACCACTGATCTATGGAGCACCACTTATAGGAGTTTCCATTTTGCCTGATCTCTGGGATGAATTTGAAATGCACTTGAAATGTAATGCAAATACTAGTCACTTCCTAAGAAAACTTTATTGCAGATAAATGATATTGCTGTATCATTTGATGCTTAGGTTATCAGCATAACCATGCAAAAACTTACCTTTTGCAAATTAGAGTATGTTGCATGTGCTCATTTCCTTTGCTGTAGAAAATGTATCCCAATATATTTTGGCTTTTATTTTTAAAATGAATTATCTCGTTATTTGATAAGTTTGCAAGGCTCTTTGCGTTTACATGAATGGAAGTCTGACTAGCAAAGAGATTTGTTCATCTTTTAATATCTTTTAACTAGCCACTGACACTAATAATCACAAAGAGCAAATGAAAGTCTATAGATAAGTCTTTTTTTTCCTTAGCTGGATGAATATTAGCCATGTCCTCTTTGGATCATGCTAATGGATTGCAATAAGCTATTGTTCAGCACTTTGTGACAATTGAAGATAAATCCTCCCTGGACATAGGAAAAAAAAACTTACAGAAAACATGGAAATCATAAAATCATGTTTTACCTTAGACGGTGACATTCACAGTGCTCTCAGGGCCTGCTGATGCCAATCAAGATACTTCTAAGAAAAGAAGATTAAAGTTTTTTTCTGGACCGTGCCTGGGACACTCTCTGTATCTCTCATTCACGGAAGATCAGAAACCTTTATTTAAAGTGCAAATCCACCAATCAAAGTGGAGCAAAATGGAAGAAAAAAATTCCCTGCTCCTGAAATTAGTCCACACCCTTTTATTGCATGCAAGGACATTGACCCTGTAGGGTCTCATTATTTTTAATTGTAACTCAGCCCCTGTATTTATTCAGAGAACTTGATTGCAGGGAAGACAGTAAGGGAATAATGGACCTAGGCTCTGAAGACAATCATTTTGGTGAGCTGGGGGAAATATATGTAAAATAGGTGCAAAGCAAGCCATTATCTGTTTTGTGCAAGTGTTTATTTGTAGATAAAGCTAGTGACCCAATGCAGCATTATCAAGATTTTTCCCCCACCTGTTTGTTGTGGTGAAAGTAACTCCCCCATCTTCACACATGCATACCCAGGTTAAAACAGGAAAATACTTTCCTAGGCCTGAAACAGAAACAAAAATGTGAGATGAGCAATAGAAATATATTTTTTGTTTTGAATCTCGGAGGTATTTTCATGTCTGAAGATACTGATTAGAGCTACCTAAATTTTGGGATCACTGAAGATAAATCTTTAGTGCATTTTCTTTGAGGAGAGATTCAGAATATTCTCTATGAACCAATCAAACCAATGAGCACAGTTTTCACTTTTGAGGTAGTCTCATTTCTAGTCATCAGTAGTAAGCCAGGTTGAAAAGGCTTATTTTGGTTAATAAAAAGATTAATATCAATCTAGATGAGTTTTTCTCTTTGAACAATAAAAATGTCACAGCTATAGATCGGACACCAGCTGCCTTAGTTATTTCTATCCCTTTCTAGTCTTTCCAAAGGTGTGATTTCACATATCGTAGGGATAGGCATTTGAGATCCATTTCTGAAGAAGGGATGACTCAGTACACTCTGGGGAAGTAGAGAACTTGCCAATTACAGGGAACATTGAGGAAGCTGGTATTTTGGGAGAAATACGTCTCCATATCCACGTGTAGGCCTAATAGCTTTAAATAATGTGATTTAAAAGTTGTCCTTAAAATACTCCTCACTGACAGCAGAATTACCTTTATGATGCAAGGAAATGTCAATGTATTTTATAAACCTTGTATTATTGAAATAAACATATTTTCTACCTCCAGTCCCTTGGTTCTTTATCAAATCGCTTAATTTCTCTAATCCTGTTTCTCTGCCATGTAAGGGTAAAAACATACTGTCATACACTTGTCTTTTATTTTTTAACCTTTTATTTATTTATTTGGTATAACGTCTTACTACATGGCTTAGACTCATTGTGATCCTACTGTCTCAGCCTTCCCACTGCTGGATTACAAGCATGGACCATCACACCTAGTTTCTGGTCAGCATTGTGCACCCCAAGGTTCTGGGGCCAGCACAACATGTGGTATTAGGAATTGAACCTGGGTCCTTGTGCTTGCCAGGCAGGCACTTAGACCACTGACTATCTCCCTGGCCCTCAGTCTCAGACTTATCTTGAAACTTTTTTGAGATGATGAAAGTACAACACCTGCCAAACAGTGAGTACTCTATATGTGGGGTGACAGTCCTACTTTGGGGAGACATCATGTGAAATATGAAGCCACAAGGATACTATGATGTGTGTGTGTGTGTGTGTGTGTGTGTGTGTGTGTGTGTGTTTGGGGATGGGACAGGATTTCACCAAGTCACTAAGTTGTGCATTTTGATGAGTTTGGACATATGAATAAAACCATGAAACCACCATCACAACCAAGGTACTAAACATATCTATTGCTTCCCTGAATTTCATTGTGTTACTTTGTGGGTTTTGTTTTGCTTGGTAAAGCATGTAACACAAGACCTATCTTCTTAACAAAATGAAAATGAACAATGCACATTTGTTAATATTGAACAATGTGTTGTATGGAAGATCTTTCTAACTTTTCATTTTGCAGTAAAGAACAGGTACCGTTTACTCATTCACCATTTGCATTTCTTCTGGTCCCTGCTTCTTTGTATGTGATTATTTTAGATAGTTGCTACAAGAAGAACCACACAAGACTTGTTTTTCTGTGGCTCACTTGTTTCTCTTGGCACAATGGCTGCTAGGTTCCTCTATTTGTAGACAGCAGGACTTTCCTCTTCCTGAGGACAGGGATATCCCATGTGCACCTTCCACACTGTCCATTCATTCGTCAGTGAACATTTGGGTTGTTTCCTGTTTGGCTACTGTACACAAAGCTGCAGTGAGCACTGTGGTTGTTCCTAGACTGTTTCTTTCTCCTTTACAATTTATTTCTTAAAGCCCAATTGAAATTATTCTTCTTTCCCATCATTTCCATTGCAGTATTTTTCCTTTCTCTGAATTGTAAATATTTATATGGTTCATCGGACCATCATTCACACACTTCATTGTGATAATTTGCTCATTATAGATCTTTGCTATTTTTCTTTGTATGTGGCCTTTTAATGTTTTGGATATGGTTTTCATTCTTTTTAGTGACATGAAACTTTCCTGTAGGTTGAAATCACCCTACTAACTTGCATTCCTTTGCATTCTATACATATAATAAGCACTAGTATTTGGATAGCATTTGCTGTGAGTAGGCCTTAGTTCGAGTGTTTTACATATATCAGTTTATTCAGTACTTTCAAGGCCTTTATGAAGAAGATGCTCTCCTCTTTTTTTTGTACACAATAAAACCCAAGTATCAGGGCCAGATTCCTTGCTTTCTTTACTATGTTGAAATAAAAGTAGTTCCCAAGTAGCAGAAGATGGGCTGATCAACTGTCAGAGGTATAAAGAAGCATAACACATGCACTTGTAGAGAATTTATAAGATATTGCTAATGAAACATCTATATTAAATAATAACCCAATTGAGAAGCATAATGTAATAAAGAGGGAGGCTAGAGAATAGTGATTCTCAGAGATGGTATCTATAACCCAGGGATGTTTGCTACTGAGGAAATGTTGGGAGGTGGTTTTGGCTGTCACAATTTCCCCAGGACTGGGTGAAGGGAGATTTGCCATTGTCATTTACTAAACATCAGCATTGCATCCTCCCAAAAAACATCCCAATTGTCAATAGTATTTAAATTTGTAAGCTCCTCGAAGAGAATCCTTTATAATTTCTGAAGTAGGAGAAAGTGTTTGGGGTCAGATTCAGGACAGTATATATACACTGGCTGAGGAGGAACAATATTTGCCAAGAGGCTCAAACAATAGCTGTTCTCTGAGTGAATCCCTGTTTCAGGGAAAGAATCTGATAAGAGTATCATGCAGTACATTTCCATAGAAGGAAACAAGAATGAAGAGAAAGTATAGTCATGTTGCGGAAAGCCACTTTTTGATTTTTATTTATTTGTGATGTTGGACTTGAACTCAGGACTTTCTGAGAACTATATTCCCAGTCCTGTAAAGATTTGTAAAAAAAAAAATATTTTTTTAAATTTTGGCACAGGGTCTCAGTCATTATTGTCCAGGCTGAGTTCAAACTTTGAATCCTCTTGCCTCAGTCTCTGAAATTGTTGGGATTACATATTAGCACAACTGTGCCCGGTATAGTGAAGGCCAATTTAAGAACTTCCTTTGTATGTTAATAAAATAAATAATAAAGGTTTCATGAATCTAAACAGTGATGTCTATTGTGCATATTATTAACATATTAACAACTAATTTTTGTCAACCACCTGCCATGTACCAAGTGCCATGCTTTACATTTGTCATCTTAATCTGTTTTCACAGCCACACTATGAGGCCAAGCACCTGTAGTGGGCTTTTGAGAGGGTGCCAGTGGCTGCGAGTTAGGGCACACTATACCTCATCTGACCGCCAGTTATTTCACTGTTATCGTTATCATTTTGTGGGGCCTTGTGGCTTGGCTTAAAGTTTATATTTGATTGTTACATCTTATAAAAAATTAATAATGTACATGGAATCTACTGATACACTACCACTATAGTAGGATAGCATAGGAGTCAAGTCAGAATTATTTTTACTGGCTAACAGGATGGTCAAAATTATTTTGAAAACTGTACACAATATTAAGAAATATCAGTTTTCACTGGTTTCTATTTTCTATAAAGAAAAAAAAATATAATACAGAAAGATCAAGTAGATGAAAGTTTTTACCTCCTCCTTAAAATTTTTCTCTTATACTGCTTATGTACTTAACATTATGTAATAAATGTAATATACTTAATATTGTATCATAAATATTAATATTTAGTTACAGTGATAAATATATTTTAATTGCCTGGATAATAGATTCTTGGTTTTGAACTTTAGTTGTTTCTAATTTTTACAATATTTAGATTAGTAATGACTTAAAAATATCTTTATTTCTTGAATTTTTAAGTATAATCTACCATGAATATGATTATTTTTAAGTTATGTGTATTTTTATGACTGTTGATAATATTGTTGATTTGTCCACGTTAAGACACTGCCAACACATACCAATTTTACCACTTTACCAGAACTCGTTCACTCTTTTCCTTTCTCCTTTTCTCTCTCCTATCACTCTCTTCTCTCTCTCTCTCCATTTTTCTCTCTCTCTCTCCATTTCCTGTTCTCTTTTTTCCCCCTCCCCTCTATTCCCCCTTCCAACCTCTTTCTCTGCCTAACCCCCTCTCTCCATTTAAGCTACTTTTCACCAAAGAACAGTACCATGAACATGGCAACTTTTATCCTAGCTTTTGTATATTTTTGTCCTTCATAACATAAAAAATGATATTTTAGGACATATATTCAAGAGAAAATTGTATGAAAAGTAATA
>PVKA01033989.1:0-23849 GCA_004027165.1 Ctenomys sociabilis | reverse complement strand
AGTGCTATGGTCATCCACTAGGTAAATAATTATTGAATTTTTGATATAATTCAGCTACAAAAAAACCTGTAAATATAATATCATGTATGCACCTTGTACAATACCAAAGCGTTATGAAAACAGTTTGCAATGTATTGATTCATCGACTCTGTATGGTTAAGGTGTTTTGAAACTGTCTGATTGACATTTGTATTTTAATGAAATAAAAATAAATGGAAAAAAAAACATACATTTCCTTTGAAGTTAGGGAAAAATACAATAGAAGTTTCTATTTTTTTTAAAAACATACTTTCCTTTTAAGAAAATTAACAACTAGTTAGTAGAAGACACAAACAATGTAATAGATGATAAAATGAATAAAGCACTCTTGGGAAGCAGGGAAAATTTTAGCTTCCAACATGCAGACCATGGCCAGATCTTTCTTTCTTTTTTTTTCCTTTGGCCAAACTAGGGATTGAACTCAGGCCCTTGAGCTTGCTTAAGGAGAAGCACTTATTCCACTGAGCTGTCTCCTTGGTTCCTGGCCAGATCTTTCTGACTGAAACCATGGGCCCACATTCTTCCCTCATGATGGCTTTCCCTTCCCCATCTCTCACCTTGGTGCATCACGCAAGAACACTGATATATGCAGTGAGCTAAGTTACCTCCTACAACAGGTAAAAGAGACATCTGCTGCTCTGTCTTGAACTGCAAGTCAAGGTCAACTGCAGAGGTCCCCTGGAAATTCCATGACAGAAAATAAACTATTGAGGAAAAAAGCATCTCTAAAATGCTTTATATTCCCAGTTTCTGGCATGTAGTAGGTATTTCACAAAATTTACTAATCATTCATTGGGTATGTTAAGAATAAAAGAATGGACTCATGAGAATTATGACAACCTGATTATTGCTGTGGTACTCATAGATTAATCCTCTTTCCCATCAAACTTTCTTATAGTCCTAAGCAAGCCTGAAACACCCAAGCAATAAGCTGTTTGGTCCAGATTCTCTCACTCTTTCTCAATATTCCAGATTCTCTAAAATCCCAAGTACATTCCTCATTTCCGAATGCAGTGAGTATTCAACAAGGGTGAAACCCTGTTGTACTCCACCCAAGTACCAGAACCCCATCCAGTGTTTCTTGTTTGAAGGCCCTAAAGGGTTGGGCCTAATGAAGTGATAGCAGGAATCTCAATTTGCCCTCAAAAAATCAAGTATGAATATACAACCTCTATAAAATAATGAATATGAGCCGGGCGTGGTGGCGCAAGCCTGTAATCCCAGCACTTGGGAGGCTGAGGCAGGAGGATTGTTGTGAGTTCGAGACCAGCCTGAGCTACAAAGTGAGTTTAAGGCCAGCCTGAACTGCATAGTGAGAGCCTGTCTCAAAAAGACAAAAAAAAAAAAAAAATAAAATAAAATAAAAAAATAAAAATAAAATAAAATAATGAATAAATCCTGAATCCTAATTTGTGGATTTTTCTAGTTTATAGGAAAATAAACGTTGTCATAGAAGTGAAATTTTGAGTTCAAGTCTGCTTTTATAATTAATTATGAAGGCAGGCCACTTGACCTTCCTGGGATTCGATTTCTTCCTTTCTAATCTAGCAACGCTGTTTTCTTTTATTTGACCACTCAGTTCCTTTCAACTCTATTGTTCTGTGATTTTGTAGTTCTTTACAGAGTTCTATCCTTTGGTAAGATGCCTTTCCTATCTGCTTTGTCTCATCACCTGTCAGTGAACAGAACAATAAATAATTGGTTTGTTGCAAGAAAAGTATATGTTGGATCAAGCTGATGTGTCTGCTTTTTTCCCCTCTGGAGAGCATAGAAGAGGCTTTGATCTTGTCTGAATGAGTTCCACATTTTGACCTAAGGACCTCTCAATTCAAAGAGGCCTCACTGCCAAATATATGAGACAATCATTTAAATTAAAGAAACATTCCGGACATCTTTCAAAATGCCAACGTTGTTTTATTTTAAAAAGAAAAATGAAGTATAATTCCACAGATTAAATTCCTGACTCGGAAAACAGAGGAAAAGGGGGTGGGACTGGAACCTGTTCATCCTATACTACTAGATTTTTAAAAACAGGAAAGAAGCGAGTTAAATAAGATGGCCAGTTTGCATATTAATATGGCCAGCATGTTGGTGCATGTCTGTGACCAGCACTCTGGGAGGACATAGGCAGGAGGAGTACAAGTTCAGGTCCATCCTGGTCATTCAACAACTATGCAAGACCCTGTCTCAAAAAGAAAAAATTTTTTAAAAGGTTGTGGATATAGCTCATTGCTAAGGCCTTTGGCTCAATCCCTAGTACTAAAATAAAAATAAAATCTAGAAGTGTTCCTTGTTTCTACCTGGACAACACCATGCGAGTAGAACACTTGCACGGCATTCAGCAGTGTGCTCAACTCTGGTCACCTAGCCAACACATTCCTTGGGCAGGCACTTTGTGGTGACCCATCAGATTGGCTATAATAGTTCCTGTCATTGGGTAATTACTATTTCCTACTCCTTCTGTAAACATTTACCAAAGACATGCCTTATTGCTTGTACCTAGTTCTGAGTGTGGTTAATGTAAGTCCCACCTTGGATGTAGGTAGAACCAACCAATAAACATATATCCCTGATGGAACATAAATGCAGAGGGGAAAGGAAGGCTTTCTGCTCATTGCAGTCTACCTACCATGCTAAGGACTGTCCCTCTTCTGTGATGTCCCTCTACCATGCCACTCTACCTTGGCACCAGCTGACCACAGACTGAAACCTCTATAAACTGTGAGCTGAAATAAACCTTTCCTCCTTTAATTTTGAGTGTCAAGCATTCTGTCTCAGACAGCACGTCTGCATCTTGTACAATGAATAAGCACTAAGACAACAATATGCAATATATTAATTATTGACACTCTCCTACTAAGTGGATTTGAAACCGTCTTGTTGCTATTTGTTTCTCAATAAAATTATTTTTTAAAAAAATGTATTCTGTCTCATCAATGAGAAAAAGTAACTGAGACAACATCCAAAGATGTGTTCTCAACATTCACCCTACTCCTTTAGATTGCAATAGTATTCTCTGGGGTATGTCCTATGGAACTCTAATCCTGACAAAGCAATACATATACTAGTAACCTTTGGATGTGCTGGTGTAACCTCTCCTTCTGAAGTTATTTAGAATATCAGAGACTCTGAATATATGCACACAATAAATAACAGTTTGATTACTGGTCACATCTATGATTTTAATGTGGACTACATCAAAAGTGTTCATATTCTAGGAGCTTGAGCCTCGGTGTGGCAGTACTAAGGAATGGTAGAACCTTTAAGAGATAGAGAGGAATTAAGTCATAAGACACTACCCTTAACAGAGATTGATGTTGTTATCTTGGGTCCCTAATTAGTTCCAAAATGAGCAAGTTTTTATAAGGAAACCAAGCCTGGCTCCTGAATCTCTTTAGCTTCCTGTCTCACTATGCCATCTCTTATTCTCATTTATTCTGCTACCCTGATCCTTCTGCCATGTTGTGACACAAGCAAAGATAGGCAATCAGATGAACAAATGGCATTGCTTGACATCAAACTCTCTCTTTCCAAAAAGTTCCCAGCTTCAGTTATTTTGTTGTAGCAAGAGGAAACAAATTAATATGGACAAAAAGAGCAAATATTACTGGGCTCAAGGTCACTATGTATATTACCTATAATTATTCCTTACTTCTGTACTTCTTGTCTCACTTATCTCTCCACACCACATCTTTCAGTTGGAATTTGTTTCTGCTCCTCTGAACTATAACAAATCTTTATTTGCATTTTTCTCAACCTTTTAGAATTCTTTTTATGTTAAATTACACACATATGACTTATTTTCTATAATTGCATAGTGTTAACCAATATAACATTATTCCCCAATCATTATATATCATAGAAGACCTGTTACATGAAAACAAACTATGCACATTTGACCAGGTGATGGACGGATGGATAACGGATGGATAGATGGATGAATGGATGGATGGATGGAATAGAATGGATTAAAAAAAGGAACAGAATGGATGCAATACATCAGTCAAACTAGGAACTGGCAGCTACAGCATCACCAGCAAATAACAATGTAATCTGAAATCATTTTTAAAAAATCTTTTCTATACTAAAGTTGGATAAATAAATATATTATTAATAAACACATATATATTAATATTATTAATATATTATTAATAAACACATATGTGCCATATGTCTCATTTTGCCTTCTCTTTTCATTTACTAATTTCTGAAAGAAAGAATATTAGTACACTTTCATCTTTATGTCTAAAAATGTGCTGCAGTTATTCATGTATATGTTTATTATAAATGAACTTCCTTCAAGGAAACATAAATTTTAGAGAATTCAATATGCTGTGATCTTATTACTAGTTATGAATAATATCTTGTTGATTATGATGGGTACTGATGTCAAAACTTATTGGTTAGTATGGTCATTCTAGTTGATTAAATATGCTGATTATTAAAAATGACAACTATAAATAGGTCACCAATTTTCAAAAGATTTTAATTTTATAAAATGTACCCAATATTAAGACTAGGTTGTTGGAAAGAATAAGAGTAGTTTTTGGAGGATGTGAGAATCAAATATTGATTGTCAGAAAACAAACATTAGTAAGATGAAACCTCTATCCTTAATAGGATTCCCAAATAGTCGCATTTATCAACCCACTATTGACACCACGGACCATGCAGTGCTTTATTGTCTGGTCATTGACACGTGTGTTTTTAGAGCAAACTGAATCTAGGCTGAGAACCTCTTGTTCGGGAAGAGATCCCATGAGTTGTACAGTTTCAGAGTCATCATCTGACCTCCAGTTCTCATTTTGCAAAATCCTATTGGATGTTGGAAATAAAGGAAACCCTAGGCTATGTTGGAACAAAATCTAACACATAACAAAATAGCCAAGCACAGTGGTGAATGCCTGTAATCCCAGCTCTCGAGAGTGCGGAAGGTCACTGTGAGTTGGAGGCCAGCCTGAGCTACACAGTCCAAGGCCAACCTGAACTACACATAAAGAAACTGTCTCAAAAACAAACAAACAAAAATAACAATAAAAAATAACATATATTTAATATTAATTTATTATTTCTAAATGAATAAAGAAAATTAATGTATTTCTACTTTCTGCATGTTTGAATCAGCCACTAAGCATTCACGCATTTAGCTCTTCATATCCAGCATCAAGCTTGGAACAGGAAGGATAGAAAAGTTGAATATGATATTAAGTGCACTTTAAATTTATTGAAGCAGCAGAATAAATTAGAGTTAAGCTGAAAGGCAATTAGAGATGCTCTATCTACTCCTCCATGTTTTAAATATGAGGAAAGTTTTTTTTTTTTTTTTTTTTGTCTTTTTGAGACAGAGTCTCACTATGCAGTTCAGGCTGGCCTTAAGCTCACTTTGTAGCTCAGGCTGGTCTCGAACTCACAACCAGGAAGGTGATAATGAAGAGGGAGGTAACTAAGGAAAGGTCTTAAAAAGAAAGGTAGGGCCATCTGAGAGGCTGCTCTTCTGTCACATCAAAGTCCTGTGACAGTAACAGTGATGGTGTTTCAGAAGTGAAGCTTTCATCGTGACTATTGCTTTAGTCTCTCACTCGACTATTATTTCCCTTCTTTTCATTTAATTTTATTTTTTGAGACAGTCTCACTCTGGAGTCCAGATTGGCTTTGATTTTGTTATGCCCCAGATGGATTCACACTCCCAATCTACCTGCCTCACCCTCCCAAAAGCTGGGATTCTAGGCATGTACCCGCACTCTGATTCTCATCTTGTACACACTAGACTTTCCCTCTATATGAAGAAATAAGTCTGGTATCATGAAGATATTATATAAATAAAAAGAAAAAAGTGAATCTGATTGTATGGTTCAATAAATTAAATCAATCTAGTGCCAAACAAACAAAGAAGAGAATAAATTTAAAGTCACACAGTACATCCCAACCTGCAAATGATCTATTAACAAGTCTTCAGTAAAGAACAGGCAGAATGATATATAAATTCAATGGTATTGTCAGAAAGACTTCTTCAAGAGAGAGGAAAGGGGAGAGAAAGAGAGAGAGAGAAATATGATTTGAAAAGAATTAATTCTGAAAAGAAAACAATGGAAAAGCAGCTCCATTGAGGCCTAACTTAACTGAAGTAAAATAAATTCACAGAAGTATCTACAATCAGTTCAAATGGAGCAATCACTATTGTTTTCACCACTGTTTCTAGAGTAAGATAGTATTAGCCCTCTCACACTTCCTCAGGCTGTTCTCAGACACAATATCTCATTGAAGCATTTGGCCTACTACTCACATGCTCTAAATATATTTGATGAATATCAGCTATGTAATTCTTTTACAGACAAATTTCATTTATATGAAACACTTGAAGATAAAAGGAATAAGTATCCAAAACTAGAGAAAACAGCGTAGCATCTCCTTTAGATATAAGTCCCAACCCTCTCGATTGATACTTGAATCCATTGACAAGGGGCTGAAGGCTAAAGGCCAAGACAGTGTCTTCAGAGGGATTCTGTGGGATAAGGACACCTATTCAGTGCATGGGTATTTTGGACAAAGTAAGGCACAAAGCAAAGAAGTGAGATAATATCCACATCTCTGTGTGAAGCACCTCAGCATGACATTGACTGCTTCATGAAGAGCATGAGAAACTGTTCTTGGTGGGATACCAGTGCTCCAGAAGGAGCCCCTGCAGTTGGGACATAGACATCCTATTTTTATTTTGGGGGCACCTCAAAACTAAAGAGCAGCTCTCTATGCCAGCCTAGATGCTAGATGCTGAGGGTACACCTGTGAAAAAGAAATGAAGGCTGAAGATAGAGAATGAAAGTGGCACCTGAGAAAAATATTTATAAGCTTAAGCTCTCTGATGACATCACAGAGATTCCCATGACTAGGGTGAAGTGAATCTAGTGCAGCTATGAGAGAGACAGAGAGAGAGAAAGAGAGAGAGAGAGAGAGAGAGAGAGAGAGAGAGAGAGAGAGAGAGAGAAATGTGTATATTAATGGATAAAGGCTAGAGGGAAGTATAATCAAATCCTAAACATTATGATTATATGTGGGCAGTAAGATTATGGACTATAAGTAATTTCATAAAATATTACCTATTTTCCAAATGTCATGAAATAAAATATATTTATAAACATAAAAACTTTTGAGGGGCTGGAGAGAAGATTGGATTGTATTACTATGTCATTAATTTGCCTTTTGAATTGTATTTGATGATCAACAGACCAAACAACAGATTAAAATGAAGTATTTTATGAAAACTAATATAAATAGGAGAATTGACAAATGCCCCTGATACTGGCTTGCAATTAAATGTTTAATCTTGGAGATTTTATTCTTTCTAGCCAAGTGAATTCTACCCAAAATGAGAAAGAAGAATGTAATTATGTCTTCTGGGTATAATCATAAAAATAAATTTTGTAGTTTCCTAAAACATCAATTCTAGATCAATAATTAGATAAATAACTGAATTCTCCAGACAATTCAGGAATTTAAACATCATATATTTCCCCTGGCATTTTTACAAAGAAATGAAATGGTTTGCATGTGTAACCTATTCTACATTCTTTTATCATAAATGTGTACTTTCTAGTTCATTTGTAAGGCGTTCCTCTTAAAACATCTGCTTTTCAAAAGTTTGGTGCTACACACTTATGCAATCACATACCTTATCCTTCATATATATGTGGACCAAAATTTAATGCAATATCTGATACAGTTGGTATTCCTTTGTTAGAAAAATAAAAGCAACAGGAAATTTAATTTCTCACTCTTTAGATCTAGCTTCAGTAAAAAAGATTAATTTTCCTAAAAGCAATGCAATGAAACAATATTCCAATGCAAGCCCCATATGTATACCAGGGTTAGAGAAATGAGAAAGGTATGGCACTAGTGTACTGCAGAGGCCTTTTTGGGTGGGGTAGAAAGGTGAGAGATTGGGCCTGGGAGATGGCTTAGTAGAATAAGTGTTTCTCTGGCAAGTGAAGGGTCTGAGTTCAATCCCTGGTTCCGCAAAAAAAAAAAAAAAAAAAAAAAAAAAAAAAAAAAAAAAAAAAAAAAAAAAAAAAAAAAAAAAAAAGAAAGAAAGAAAGATGAGAAATTGTAATGGAGATATCAAAAAATAAAGGCTTATGGAAGGTAGGAACTCTGAAAGATTGAAAGGTGTCCATTATACTATTATCATGCATGGTTCTCTGATTATTGCTTGATGACAATAATGTCAGTGATTACTGAATACTTGCATCTTTATTCCTAGACAACAAATTAGAAATTCTGAGTTTGTTGAATGAGAACTTCACCGGAATTAAATCCAGAAGACCTTCAGTGATTTGTCAAAGTTTATTGTCCAAAAATATTCATAACTCCAATCCAAAATCCAAGGCCAGCACACCAAGCTTCCACAGCCAGGATGGCTCTGTCATAAAGATGCCCCAGGTGCCTCAGCCCCAGAGGGTCACCTGCGTGGGTACAGGGTTGTGGATTCCTTGCATCCCTTGAAGGTCTGATTGGTAAAGAGGTAATGTTTGGACTTATGAGGCTCACACTGCTTAAACAGGCTCATTGGGAATCTTTGATCTTACAGCCATTCCCTTGGGTCAATGTTCCTTTTAAGAGTCTCTCTGATAAGATTTCCTACTAAATCTAAGAGAAGAGTTGTAAAAGACATCACAGATCATAGAAAAACTGAACAATGATGAAGAGGGCAACCGTCCAGTCAGTACTACCCAATTTCCCACTCAATTTCAGCCTTCCTGGGACCCAGACAGAGCCAAATGTAAGACACAAAGTGTTATAAAGTTCTCTTCCTCCAGAAGGAAATAATCTTAGCCAAGCAAGCTATTCTGCCTGAGTAGTAATCCCATAATCTGTCATAAAAATACACATTTCCACTTTACAAACAGCATACAGCTCAAGATCCAAGCCCTGCAAATATTGTCAAGTCACACAGAACACAGAATATTTATGCTGAATGATGAGTGACTACCTTCATGGCACTTGCTTTCTCATTGAACTCAGGCCCTTGCACTTGTCAGGGGAGCACTTATTCCACTAAGCCATCTCCCCTCCCCCTAGAAACTTTAATTTTTAATTAACAGTTTGACTGCAGGCCTGCACAGTTCAAGACCAGCATACAACTTTGTGAGAATCACCCAGCAAGGTGGTAACAGAGCTTCTCTTATCCCCTTGACTACCCCAAATTTCTTCCTATTTCTTCACTCTGCAAGAAAAGTGGATTTTTCAGGAAGAGTATTTAGTTTGGGGTCCCCTGATACAGTCTCTTTTTCTCAACCAGAATTTTTCTATTCAAATCAAACTTACCAAAGCAGAGCATTATCACTCAGGGATCTGAAGATAATTAAAAGTTGTATATAACTTCATTTTTCCAAGAACCCTACCACATATATTTCTGAGTTGGGATGGGGTGGAGGAGGTTGGTGTAACCAGGAATTGAACTCAGGACCTTGCACCTGCCAGGGTTCTGTGCCACTGAGCTAGATCACTGGCCTGATATTTCTGGTTTTAAAATTTGCCTCAGTTGACCATACTATCTCCCTCTGGGGTCAGTTTCCTTTGAAATTACTGGAAACACAAAGCATCCCTGGCAGAGTTATGACCCTCGCTGGGAGCCATGACCTCTGAATGCAAGTCGCAACAGCCTCAGGTCAACCAAGGTATCACTAGGTGCAAAGATTAAAAACCTTTGCATGCAGACAAACTGTCAGTTAAAAATTAAAGTTTCTCAGAAGAACAATTCAACTGAAAAAGTATTTCTTCTCCATAATACTATGGCATGCTTTCTGATAACATATGAAGAGTTACTGCTGCAGAATTAAGTGGTGTGGCTTTTTTCTGCTCACTTCTGTCACCTCTATTTTAAAACTTATAAAAAAAAAAGAATTTTTTTGTAAATTGTAAAAATTTACAAAATTGTAAAAAGGGAGGAAAAGGTCCTTTTTCCTCTAAAGATGAACTTCCCCAACTCATAAAGTAAGAGAATTTAAATTCAAACATTATGCTTTTGGTGTTGATGAAAATAGAAATTAAATCCGAACAATTGGAGATTTTCACTACTGTCTTGATTCTTTAATATTTTATTCCATTTAAGACAAATTATTTTTTTCCTAAATGTCACTTGGACTGAGGCCAAATCTAAGATCTGTGGCAAAATTTTAAGCTTAGTTACAGAAGTCTGATGAAGAAAGTCTGTACTGGGAATGCTCATCCACCTGAACACAGCAATACAATCAGTGCCACTGTCATGTAACTCAAATGTGTGATAAGCCTTCTCCTAGGAATATATAAGAGAATATGGAATTTCCACATTGAAATAAAGCACATTTTCTGGTCATTTGTTGACTCTAACATTGTTAAGCATCTTGCAAAGCATGTGGCTGACTTGAAGGAATATAGAAATTCAATCAGTACAAACATGCATGAGAAGTCTAGACATACCTCATAGTGAACTTGTGTTGCCCCATCTCAAATCAATCGTGATCTTCCTGAAACAAGCAAATTTCATTTTTTAAGGGAGGAAAACATTAATACCTGGCTACACGAAACAGGAGAAAATCAGAACATTTCAGTGAACATTTTTCGTTTGTATCTCTTCAGAAAGAGATACAAAACAAAACTGCAAATAGCTTGAAGAAAGCACATTACACAGTGTCTTCCTTCCTGCAGGAACTATTGGCCTTCCTTCAGGTTGGAACCAAGAAGACCAAACAACAATGAAAAGGAAGAGCAAGGAGGAGAGAGAATGAGTCTCAAAGCTCCACCCACCAGGAGAACCATAATTCTCCATGATCAAACACTGGTCATGTCCCTGTATTAGTTCAGAGTGTTTTTTCTTTCTTATGCCTGATAAAATATCTCTGGTCACGTCTTCCTTTTTGGAAAGTAGAGAGTCCGTACAGCTGTTCATTGTTCATCAAGAAGGTACCTCTGTGGACTTCCTGTTTGTTTTTCTATTTCTTTAATTTTAGGCTCCTCTATTTTCTCAGCTCAATTCCACAAGGAGAGATTTTCTTGGAAGAACGTGATGCACTTTTCCTGCCCTTGATTGCTCTAAATGTATAGCGCTTTTCATTTTCTACAACTCTTTAAAAGATCTGGTAGCAACTATTTGCAGGATTAGTATTTTCAGATTATTAAAGCAACAAAGCCAGTATCAACACATTATTTATATTATGCAATCCAATTTTAGAGGCACTCTGAAGTGGGAATTAATTATGTGTTCACTTATAACTATTAGGTAAATGATTCTCCCATAAAAGTAAAATTTCCTTCTTTTATTTATCTTATTTTTTTTTTTTTTTTTTGGTACCCTCAAACTCAGGACCTTGTGCTTGCCAATCGGTGTCATTGAGCCACATTCTTGGACTCTTAGACATCAAAGCTTCATTTTGATGATTTTGTATAAAATCCTTCGAAAAAACTTGCATATCATAAACGAAGACCTAATATTATAATTATAAGCATGTTAGTTTGCAATGTTGTAATATGATTTTATATCTTTAAGGCTCAAAAATGTCCCCCTTGTTCTTATGTTCCTAGTTAGCCTGCCGTTGCTTTTGCTTCTCACAGTGTGATTTCTGTTTGAGAGACCCCCCACTGAACTAGTGAACAAACATTTATTTATTTATTATTTATTGAGATAAACTTCAAGTAATGACAAAAATATTGTAGCTAATATTTGGATGAAGCGGTGCATGTCTATACACCCTACACACAGGAGCCAAGGCACAGAGATTACAAGTTTGATGATAGCCTCCATGGCATGAGGAGTTGAAGACAATATGGGAATATATAGTGAGATATTATCTCAAAAAGAAATTAAAATAAAAATTACTGTTAATTAATTTAGCCCAGAAAAATTTTTAAAGCTGTGTCATTATTTATTTATTTAGAACCAGGGATTGAACTCAGGCCCTTGCACTTGCCAGGGATTCCACTGAACCATCTCCCCTGCCCCAACTGTTTCATTTTTTTAGAGAAAATCTCTTCCAACTTTACATCCAGAATCTTGTTAAAGGAAAACTGAAGTTCTGAAATGATAATTTCAGATAAGGTAAGTCTGGAGATCTACTCAATTTCTTACCTCCTCTTATGAAGTATCTTCCAACAGGTGTTAGAATATGCCCCTCAAAGCTACGTACTTGGGGATGTGGTTCCCACAAAGCAATGTTCAGAGATGGGGTTTTGCGGGAATGATTGTATCCATAAGTCTCTGAATTCATCAATGGGTTAATTCTCTGAAGAGGTGGGGCCTACTTGGGTGAAGCAGGTCACTGGGAAAGTGACTGCAAATGATATATCCTCTCTCAGGCCAGTGACTTTCTGACTCTGTCTCTCTTTTTCCCTGTAGTTATCATGAAGCAAAGAGTTGCCTTCTGCCATGCCCTTATGATACAGTTTTCTTCTTTGCCACAAGCCTAAAGGCCAGCTAACCATGGACTGTAATCTCTAAAACCATGAGCCAAGATAAAATCCTTTCTCCTTGAAAATGTTTTTGCCCTGTATTTGTAGTACAACAACAAGTCTCAAGGCAGATTGTAATCTATGAGTAATATTTTTGTGTCAGTCTATTGATATTACTTTCTATCACAGAATAACTAGTTTTCAAAACTACTTTATTAATATTCAAGAAAAAAATTTAAAACTAACTTATGAAAGATGATTAACTATACAAAAACATCGTTTCCAAGCATCATGCATTTTAGAGAGACAAGCCTATTAGAATAGCAAGAAGTCTGTTAATACTAACCTACCTATGATTTGACATGTAGTTCAATTAGTCTGTTTTCTAAAACTTAACTGACATGCTATGATAGAAGAAATATAATTTTATTCTTTTCTCATTGTTAACTTTATTGAAAATCAGTAATTATATAACAAATTAAAAATTATAAACAAATATAATAATGTGAAAGATATAAGATGTAGAAAATATTATTTGAAATTATTTCTGAAATGAATACATGGGATTAATAATAGATTGCACATTGGGAAAAATTATTTACAAACTTAAATAAACAATAAAAATTGTCTGAAATAAGCATGAAGAAAAGTTTACAGATCAGTCATATAATAGTTCACTGAAGAAATATAATTTTAAAGGCCCTGCTCCATTCCAAATATTTTGATATTTAAAATAATGAATAGCAAAATTTGTGATGAGTATGACATCTAGTGGCATCTCAGTTTATATCTGGCCTGACTAATCAACAATTCAAAAGTTATCATTCATTAGTGTGTGATCTTGTATATGAAAATGTTTATAATTTCAAAATACAAAGACACAGGGTATTACCTATTTTAATTTTATCACTTTACACCTGTGAAAACTGGGATCAAAAGTGATAGTACACCTTCTTAAGGTCACACAAAGTCCACTGAGTTCAAGCCAAGTGTATTTGTTCTATGTATTTTTATACTTTTCACAAAGTTAAGAAGAGTACCATAAAATAGTACCATAAAGGGCTGGGAAGGTGGTTCAGTAGAATAAACATTTGCCTGGCAAGCACAAAGGCCTGAGTTCATTCCCTGATTCTGAAAAAAAAAAAAAATAGTACCATAAAAGATAAAACAGAAAAGAAAGTATAAAGCAGGTTTTTATAATCTTGTATAAAGTAATCATCCTTCACTATGTAGGTTAGTGATCACCAGAGTGTTTTGCAATTTACTTGATTAACATTTCCCTTGAGTCATGCAAAGTTAGCAATTCCAGCTACCACTCACGTTTGCAGCCCTAACGCTAAGCTTTACTGAGTCTATCACTGATACTCAAATTTATCCGTCTACCTATGCGACTACCTACTGAACAAATATGACTTGATAGTATATTGTCAATATACCTTTATGAAAATGTAGGAATGGTGCAAGTTCTTCTAAAAAAGAATGTAGTTGTGAGTTGTATGCATGATCAAAAGAATCACATTCAATTTTTATCACTTTTCTTTGGAAAACTACTGTTATGGACCATCTTGCTGAGGTAGGCCAGTCTCCCGTACCAGACGTGTGAGTTCATAAGCAGATGACCAGTCTGTTTGCCTTTTCCCTTGTTGTGACAACTGGGTCAGTGCTGAATCAGTGGAAAAGATCCTTCCTCTTTCTCCTGTTGTCTGGCAGTGTGGGGTTCTGTGGTTCCAGGGTCTTGCTTTCCCATTCAAAGAATCCAGTGGAGACATTCAATGAATGTAACATTTAATTTATTGACGATAATGAAAGAAAAAAGTAGAAATGACAAAGAGGAGATAAAAGGAAGAGTAGTGAAGAGAAGAAAAATTAAGGCCTGCAAACAGAGTGCGTCACTCTGGAAGAGTAAGAACACAGAGACAAGGAGGTCAACGGCATCAGTTTTCTATATCTTTCTTCTGACATCAGGTCCTGGCAGTAGGAAGTTAGTCTGCACTGCAATTTGATAGCACTCCATGAGTGAAAGTTGCTCCCTATTGCCCAGCTTCTTGGTCCATGCTACATGATTGACAGGTCACTCCCAAATATCTAGCCTCTTTGCAGTACCTTGCTTTCCTGCCTTACTCTGATATCATGAATGATCAAAATGTAAAGATGCTATAGATTTAACAAGCAGAAGCTTTTCCTGCCATTTTTCTTCATGAAGGGAATTAGGTTGGAATAGCAAACTGGCATCATCAAAGCTCTTGGATTTGTTTGTGACATTATCTTTTGATTTAGACTACCTTGAGCCAGATGTAATGTATACCTGGAATATCCATTATTTGGGAGGCTGAGGTAAGAGGACTTGGAACATGAGGCAAGGCTATCTCAAAATTTAATAAAATAATTTGTTTAAATTTTAACTAGGATTCCATCCCTTGCAATAGAGAGCTAATCTTAGGTTTAGGAATGTAGCTCAATAGTACAATGTTTGCTGAGCAAACTGCATGTATTTATGTAAAAACAAGACAGTTGTACCAGTGCAGTATCAAGACAGAAGGCAGGATCTGATTTGGTTATTGTGTTTTAGATGCTGTGGGTCTTATCCAGGGCTCCACACATGCTGGCATAGCACTAGCCCTAGTAAATGAATAATTATTTCATTTTTCATGTTAGCTGCCAGGGAAAGCAGATACCTTAAGCCTGAAAGGAAGAAAGCTGTTGCACCTTTAAAACACTATTAAGACATCTTCAAAGTTCTATTTCTGCTGAAACCTCTAAGGACTATGCAATTTCATCCAGTCACTCTGATGCATTCTTTTAGGTAAGCTGGAGTAAATTCAGCCCCTTTCAGTTTTAAACTGAGCATGATCACAAGCATTTGTGTCTACTGAATTGTCTTTTCAAATGTGTGATCTATGACCTTAAGTTGAGCGTGCTCAGAAATATGTATTTTAAATTGTACATTCTCAGAAATGAGACTTTTACCCATTTTCTTACAGGTGGAAAGAGAAAAATACAGCGAATCATATTAAAATTACTATAGTAAGGGCCTTTGAAATACCACAGTGGATTAAGTACTTACTTTGGCAGGCAGGGACCTGGGTTCGATCCCCAGGAGTGCATGCTGTCCCAGCCCTGACCCTGGGGTGCACTGAGCCTGAATCCTAATCTGGGTGTGGTGGCTCACACCTGCAATCCCAGTGCTGGGGAGGCTCAGGAGGATCACTACGAGTCTGAGGTGCATAATGAGACTCTATACCAAATACATAAGTGAAAAAAAATTATTGCAATAAAAAATGAATTTCCATTGCTCCTCTCAAAATTCTCCGCTTTACAGTCAGCATATGTTTCCCATAAGTCTTCCCATTTTCAGAAGCAGTCCTGTACTCCTCTTTTGTGTCTCCTTTGTGATTAAAAAAAGAAAGATAAATGCTGCCGCTGTGTGTGAAAGGCAGATTCCTAAAAACATGATAGTGTGCCTTCACACACCTTACTGAGCATATAAGGCTCTCCCTCAAAATCTAAGGTCATGGAAGATAAGGTTTTGAGTTGATTCAGGATATGAAAGGAAATAAAGCTCAAATAAAAGCACTTTCAGAATTGCCCCATCCCCCAGAATTGCTTCAGAAAAGGCAAGAATGGTGGGATGAATGAGTGCAAAGTGAGGGGCAGTATTTTGAGGGAGATTAGTGGCAATGTTTTAAAAGACATACAATAAACTTTTTTTGGCACAAGGTCATGGTATGTCATTCAGGCTGGCCTTTACCTCACTATGTAGCCTGGGCTGGCCTTGAACTCACAGTAGTCTTTCTGCCTCAACCTCCCAAGTGGTGAAATTACAGGTGTGAACCACCATGATTGGTTTTATAGTAAACATTGAAAAATTTAAACACATGGAAAATTTTGATTTTATTTTATTATTTATTAATTTTACATTTATTTATTTGGTACAGGGTCTCACTGCACAACTCAGAGTCATACTGATCCTCCTGTGTCAGCCACCCCATTGCTGGGATTACAGGATGTGCCACCACACCCAGATTTGGTGGTCCACTTGGTGCAGGCCCCGGTACGGCATGTCGTACCAGGGATCCAACCTGGGTGTGTTTAGACTGCTGAGCTATCTTCCCAGCCCACATGGCACATTTATATATATTTATAGTCTTCCTGAATAAAATCTCCATGCTTCTTCTGCTTGGAAGGAGATTTGCTTTGTAATCAGTTCCAGTATTCTCATCATAACTGCATTAAGAACGCGGCCAGGTGCGGATTTATTTGAAGGGAAAGTGACCTGGGAATACAAAGAGTGTGAAGTGGCCCATTATCAATAAGTGCTCAAAGTCTGCCTTTCAAGGACTTCCAAGTCACTGCCCCATTTTGCACTTTTTTCTTGTGGTTTGCTGATGACCAAAGGTTGCACGTGTGGAGCTTAATCTTTTTAACCAGTTTTCTCACTTCGGAGTGATTTGGACCTCAGGAGACATTTAACAATGGCTGGAGACATTTTTAGTTTGCAGACTGAGAGAAGGATGCTACTGACATCTAGTGGGTTGAGGCCAGAGGTTCTGCTTAGCATGCCGTAATGCACAGAGAAGTCTATAGTTAATATCCAGAACGTCAATAGTACTGACAATAAGAAAAACCTGCTTATAACAAAGCCTTTCATTATTTGGGTGAAATAATGTATCAAAGCCTTTCAGTCATCTTGTGAAAGAAAATCAGAATCTGCTTTTGGAAGCTGTTTTTAATACACAGTGGTTGGTGGAGAAGAGTATAAGGTCCTTGAGTATCTTCAGGGAGTCTCAAAGATATCCTACCAACAAAGGAGGAGGATGGTAATTTGTTTTTCATTTGTGTATTTGGAACTGGGTCTCACTACCCATCCTGGACTCATAGTGATACTCCTGTTTTCAGCCTCCCCAGCTCTGGGATTACAGGTGTACAGCACCACACCTGGACTCTTGTGGCCAGCTCAGCACATCCCAGGGGTGGGGCCAGCACAGCATGTGGGACCGGGGATTGAATCTTGGTCCTTGAGCTTGTCAAAGCAGGCATTTAGTCTGCTCAGCTATCTCACCAGCCCGGATGATGCTAAATTTAAGCCCAGCCTGGGCAATCTAGTGGCTTAACAAGACTCTGGCCTAAAATAAATTAAAAAAAAAAAAAAAAAAACAGTTGAAAGGCTGTGAACGCATGCTAGTGTGAAAGCCCTGGGTTCGATCTGTAGTACTAAAAATGAAAGGAAAGAAGGAAGAGAGGAAGGGAGGAAAGCAAAGAAGGAGAGAAGGAAGGAGGGAAGAAGGCAGGGAAGGAGGGAGGGAACACACATGAGAAAATAATGTATTCATTCTTGAAAATCTCCCTACAACAATTATATAAGAAACATACAGTAAAGCCAAGGAGTTAGCTTAGTGGTCTACTCACCTACCTGGCAAGTGCAAGGACCTGGGCTCAATTCCTGTGGTTCCACATGCCTGTGATCCCTGAGCTGGGGAGGCTGGAACAGGAGGATCTATGAGTCCAAGTTACACAGCAAGACCTTGTACCAAATAAATAAATTTTAAAAATTAAATAATAATTTTAAAAGAAACATATAGTTAGTACATACCATTCTTTAAACCAGAAGTGAAGATACAGTGACCAATAAAACAATACATAAAATATTTGTCTTCAGTTAACTTTATGAATGTATAATTCTTTTTCTTTATAATTATTTTCTATAATTACATAATCCATTTCAAATTATTTTTCTTAATTCTTGTGTAAAGAATTACAAATGACAAAAGAGCATTAAGGCCTGGGAGATGACTCCGTGGAATAAATGCTTCCCTTGCAAGTGCAAGGGCCTGAGTTCAATCCCCGGTTCCACAAAAGAAAAAGAACATTAAGGTCAAGATAACAGAAGCATTGCCTTCATATGCTTTAAGGGCAGGAGGAGGGGCTTGTCTCACTGAGTCACTTGACCAGCCTTTGTTTGCCTTTTATTTTGAGGCATCTCGCTGAATCACTAAGTTGTCCAGACTGAGCTCAAATTTGGAGTCCTCCTGACAGCCTCCCAGAGTGTGAGATTACAGATGTGCACCATCACACCTGCCTCTTCCTGTGCATTTGTACAATTCTCTGCAGTTGCTAGGAAATGACCTAGCACAGGTAATCCATTGTGGAAGAGTGGAGGAGAAATTCTAGAGTATGTTAGTAGAACTGTACTTTGATTTACTAACTGCATAACTTTCTTTGAACTACCTGACCTGAAACCTGTTCAGTCAACGATATAATATACAGAACAACTGAGGATTAAATAAGGGGCCTGAAAGTGGTACTTGTCATCAGGCTTGATGGCCTATACCTGCAATTCTAGCACACAGGCTGAAATAGTATTGCTACAAGTTTGAGGCCAGTTTAGTTTTTACAATAAGTTCAAGATCAGCCTGGAATACCGAGTAAGACCCTGTCTTAACACCTCCAATTTTTAAAATAAAAGTAATAAAGTCCCAGAAGGGCCAGTGAGATAGCTCAGCAGACTGAGTGCCTGCTTAGGCAATTCCAGGGACCAGGATTTGATCCCTGGCACCACATGCCATGCTGGCCCCACCACCAGATATACTGAGCTGGTCACTGAGACCAGGTGTGGTGATGCACGCCTGTAATGCCAGCGCTGGGAGGCTGAAAACAAGAAAATCACTAGGAGTCTGAGCTGTGTAGTAAGACCTTGTACCAGACACATTAATAATAATAATAATTAATGAAGACTCAAGAGTGAGTAGCTCACTGTGAATGCCCTGGATTCAACCCTCAGTCTTGAAAAAAATGGTGGTTGTTATTAAGATTTTAACCCAGAACACAGATGTTTCAATGAGAGAGGCTAGTTCAGAGGCTTCTCTTGTAGGTCCTGGGAACAAAAGCCCCTCATAACTAGGCACAAAAGAAAGTGGTGCCAAATGGCCACCACACTGAGGGCTAAAAAAAGAAAAGTATAACAAAGATCTAGAAATATATGTTAACCGTGATGGCTGTGAGCGTGGTCTTCAAGTCCCTTCTCACTCATTGCCCTCTACAGAGGCAAATGCAAACATTCAAAACACAAAATGCTGTATTTTTTCAGTGACACAGGAGAATGAAGTAGGTGAGAAGAATGAGTCCCAAATTACCACCTAGGAGAGAAAAAAATGGCTGGAAAGAAATTTGGATTCTGGCAAATTAAAAGGAAATGGAAATAAGCTGCCTCCTGAGGGCTTGGAATGAAATGAGGGAATCTAAAAACTATGAAAATGCAGCTCTTAAGCTTCTTGAAGTACCTTGGGTCTCCAAAATTTGATTAATTTCCAAGAGAGCTGCACACCTCATATGTGTTTTAGGTGCAAGTGGTCATCTTGGGTTTGTTAAAATCTGATGCTGGCACGAGGAAACAGAAAATAGGCCTGAAGAATAAGTATAAAGGATAGGTGACAAGGAAACACAGAGAAGTGGGCAGAAAAGCTCTGCTCTCATGGGCCACACATGTTTGGGTGGAATTTATGAGGATAGAGGGTAAAATAACTGGAAAATGTTAGGGTCTAAACTCTGAATGCCTTTAGGATAATGACTTCGTTCTAGGCAATAAGAAGTTATTTATGATTCTCCCCAAAGAAGAGATATGACACCATTAAGATGAATTGAGTAGAGTTCTTCAGGATGATTTCAAATGAACTTAGAGTTAAACAGAGACTGTAATTTCCCAGAACATTCATTTCCTCAAATATAATCAGCTTTTATAGGCTGGTGGAGTTTGCAAAGTACTGTTTCATATATTTACTTTCATTTTAGTCTTCTAAAAATCTCTGACAGCATATATTATTCTTATCCTCATTTTACTGCTAAGAAACATGAGTCTGTTACCCGGGATCCTGGCAGGAAACAGGTGGCACACTCCAATTAGGGTAATTTAAACAAGGATTAAATTAAATCAAACAAGGTGTCAGGAACTAGGATCACAGGGCTAGAAACAGTGACAAATCTATAACTACTTCTAGCCAAGAAGGATGTGAGGAACCAGTGTTTACTGCCAGCAGATTCAATGTGAGCCAACATCTTGTTTCATAGAGGGTTTCACCTCCCGGAATGATCACATATCATAAGTAGAGGCACTAATTTCCTTCACAAGGGTTCCACCCTCATTACACAATCACCTTCCCAAAGCCCCATGCCCTAATACTATGACATTGGAAGTTGGTGTTCACCATTTAAGTGTTGGGGAACACAGCTATCAGTCCAGCTTATGTAGTATAATAATTAGAAAGTATTAGATATTTATCTTTTAAAATAATGTATTTTACTATAAGTTTATAAGATATATGCACATGTGCAATGTATACTTACATGAGACATATGAACATGTGAAATGTGTACATACATAGGAAAATCTAAAATTATTTCAGAATAAAAATTCATATACTTGGGCCAAGGATATAGCTCAGTGGCACAGTACCTGCCTGGCAAATGCAAGGTCCTGAGTTCAATTCCTGGCACACACACCCCAAGTTAAAAATTCATGAATGTTTTATTCTGAAGTAAGTTAAGGGTTTACAGAAGAATTTCAAGAGAGTACAGAATTCGTATATACTTTGCCAAGCTTTCACTAATGTTAATATCCTGTGTGAACATCGTGGGTGTTGCATTCATCAAATCTAAGAAATGATTGGTAATGCAGTATTACCAAGTAAACTACAGACTTCACTGAATTTTGTCAAGTGTTCCTCTAATGTATTTTTTTCTGTTCCAAAATCTAATTTGGATACTACATTACACTTAGTTGAATTTATTTTTAACCATGGCTATATCTAACAGCTGATTATAAAATTTCTGAAAATTTCATTATTGGCTTTTGCAATACCTGTTACCTCCAGAAAATCATGACACCTACTACACTCTGAGGAGTAGCACACAACCTCACAGAGAGTGTTCTCCCAGTTGGTACAGTACCTGGATCTTTACACCCTTCTGGGGCTGACTTTAGCTCAGCAGTTCCTCCAACAACATCTACATAATTGTCTAGTCTTGGGGTTTTAAGCCCTTCTGCTGCTACTTCTTGGTGATGGTGAAAACCAATACATTTTGTGATAAGCCAATTGCTTTACTTTCTTTCCTATGACATGTATTCTTTTGTATGAGATAATGGTTTATTGGGATATAATATTGATTAATAATGCATTGTATAATTATATAAATCATGATACTGGCAGAGGAGCTACAGGAAAGCATTTTAAATCAATATCCAGAAATTGAATCTGGAGTAAAATTTCTTGGCGTACAATTCACTGCCTACTCACAATGGAAAGGATCTAGTATAATCAACCTGCTGCTTTGTAGTTAGCTTATTCACTTGGTCATGGTCCCACAAGTGTTGTTCAATCTTTCTAAGAAGGCTTGACACGCAGCAGTGGCTATATGCAGATCAGCACTGGTAGGAAGAATCCTAGTGCAAAGAAGCCAGCGTTGGTAGGATGAGTTCATGCAAAACCTCCTTTTTTTTACTAATACATGTTAGTAGTACATAATGACCACATTTGTCATGGGAAATGTGTACTTGCACTCAAGACCATTACCTTAAATGAAGTAAATCATGTACACATGTTTAAAAGTCATATTATTTCTCTTGTGTGAGAAACCATAGTACGAACAAGGAGCAAGATAGAGGATAGATATTAGGAGGTAGAAGAAGTTTTTCAAATGAGAAGGGGAACAGAATAGGGGGTGAGGAGAGAAGGAAGTTAGGGGAAGGAGATTTACAGCATTCTTTTTAATTGTACAATCATTTGGTTAATCTTGATAGTTCTAGAGTTTCTGTTTATCTGTAGAATACTAATAGTATATCCAGCTAATCTTACTCAAATATTCTGAAAACTCTGATTTGTTCAAGTCTTTTACATACCTTCATGTTTCCAGTGATTTCCATCCAACTCAACTTGAACTGATGACCTTGTCTCATTCTTCCTTAGTGAATCCAAGGCAATCACACAGGAACTGTATCATTTTAAGTCCACTTACTCTTTACCAAGGAGATTGGATACCAGACAGGTGGGTGAGACTTATCTATTCATGTTTTATTTGTTAGTCAGTAATCCAAGATTTGCGTAGCCAGTCTAGAATCACATTACTCAATTAAATTAATGATAATAAAGCTTTTATGTCTTTCTTATCAATTTGTTCCAAAACAAAAAGCTGTTATATACTGAATTTCTAAAATCACAACAGCTTAATATAGAAGTCAGACACACAGAGCATCACACAAGTAGAACTGTAGAACCAAAAAAACATATGGTAAGATTAAGGTGTCAACCTTTCTACAGATTTCAAAATTCAGCAAGTTGGATCTGGGAATAGGTTTGTTTCCTTTGGAAGGTTCTCAGTTGTTTATTTTTTAATTTTTGTCTAATATCTAATTGGGATAGTAGTGCAAGTGGTATTTAACTTCAGTAGCCAGCCCTCTAGCCTGGCAAGTCCAGTGCGTGGGCCACTGTGTGGCTTCTGCAGCTTTTCCTCGCATTGATCATTAGTGTTGAGCATTCTGATAGGCATTGTCAAAGAGATCATTTTCTGTCTTGCAGTGTTTCTTAGCCAGTATGTAGGATAATAAAAATGCAAAGAAACTAAGATGCACACATCAGCTCTTGAGTTCCACTGAATGGTAGTGCTGGTACTGGTTTGATCTAGAGCTAGATCAAATTCCATGTGTCTCTGCATAGCTTTTGAGTTGTAATTTTGAGGGGAAGAGAAAAGCCTGACGAATAATTTATTTTCACTTCAATTCATTTCCAGCAATATGGTCTTAGGAAGCTTAATAATTAAGAAGATTGTTTTTCTTTGGTTGGTTTTATGAGACATGTTATGCAACATAGTCCAGGTTGACCCTGAACTTGAAACCCTCCTGTCCTAAGGTCCTAAATGCTGATATTACAAGCATATACCAAAACACCTGGCTCAAGAAAATATTTTTAAGGGTATATCTGACAATAATAACAAAGGATACAGGTCTTTATAATAAAGAGAATGTACTCATTCGAGGGATTTAGGTGGCCAAAATTTCAATTAAATTACTGCAAACCTAACGATGATAACAGTTGGTACATGTCTTAAAATGCATTCAAAGTCTCAGTCTCTAGGAAAGAGCTAGTTCTAGGTGAAGAGAAACCAGAGTAGCTTGAAAACTATGCTTCAGGCTTTCTACTGGGAATGAAAGTACAGCTGGGAATGGTGGTGCAGTCTCAGCTGTAGTCTCAGCTACTCAAGCAACTCTCAGTTACTTTTGTCAATTTGTTCTGAAAAAGCTGTGATACACAGCCTCAAGAGGCTGAGACAGGAAGATGACTAGAGTCCACGAGTTCAGGACAGCTTGGAGAACACACTGATAATCTGTTTCAACAGAAAAAAAAAAA
>PVKA01033988.1:0-18341 GCA_004027165.1 Ctenomys sociabilis | reverse complement strand
GATTACAGGCATGCGCCACCACGCCCGGCAAAATCAACATTTCTTAAATCTATTTTGTTAATGACCTAAATAATCAAATAATATAGCCGCATATTTCATTATGTTTTGTACCTTAAAGATATATCAGTTCCTCTTCATCGTCAGCAGGATTAAGGAACATTAGAAAGATGAGTGAATCATGGGGAGCTAATGGGTGTTAGGGGATGGGGCCACCTTCAAGGAGATGAGTCATTATATCCATGCTTTGGAGGGCATATCTGTCTTCCTCTCACTTTTGTTCTGCCAATGTGACTTTGCTCCAGCATGTTGTCCTGCCGTGATCCCACTTTGGAAACTGCCAGCAGTAGACTGACCCTTCTGAAGCAATGAAACAAGATAACCAGTCTCCTCCTTTAAAATATGGCTGTAGGGTATTTAATCTCAGTAATGGAAATGGTGAAGGTACTCAACAGTTTTCATTTTCATGTGTATAACTAACTCAAAGAATGAAAATTATGCTTTATGTGCCATAAGTTACTTGTGAGAAGTTATTAAGAAAAGTTATATGAAATCAGTAACTACATCTGATATTAAATGAAGATTAATAACTGTACACATATTTTAATAATAACATGTTATTAATTTCTTTTGACATTAAGTAACAGTTACTGGAAATTAGCTGATTTACAAGTTTGTTTCCTCTAAAATGTATTTTCTATATTGATTTTAAGTAAAAGTACTGTTTTGTCAGTATCATTAGGAAAAGAGAATGCATATATACTTATATATAAAATGAAAATATACCATAAATATATAATGAATATATACATATATGTATATTTACTAGCTGCCTTTTACAAATCCATTTTATAATTTAACTGCATTTTGATTAAAAATTTATACTAATGTTCATCAAATATACTATTTCTACCTAGTTGTTTTGCTGCTTTAATACTGTACTTTGTACAGTTTCTTCAATGTTTTTGTCTTAACGCCATAATTTTTCTATTTCAACGTCCTGCATAGAGGGTCAAAAAACCAATTAACTTGGTTGCTAATAGCCTTTTATAATAGAAATTTCAGTTGACATCACATGCATTATAGGTAAATTGTGCCTCACAAAACGTTTAAAAATATTCTGATATTGGAAAATCATGGAGGAAACACTTTGTACTCTAAAATAGTAAAGTGCTTTAATTAAATGTCATACATAATGATTTTCTTATTTTTACATTATATATTTGGCACATAAAGAATAGGTTGAGCTACAGCAGAGTTTATAACCTGTTACATATCAGATTCAAGCAGCATAAGGTTAACTTTGCTAATAGCCTGTAAAATTTCTACTCATTATTTACTAACTTTAATTCAGAGTCTGCTAAAAACTGTCTCAAAGCTAATGGCTGCAAATCTGAGCTCCTCTTGTAATTGTAGAAGCCAATGGAAATTTGCATTAATCTCATGATGTTTTAATATATTTAGTGCTAAAATTTTTATATAAATTTTTATTTCCCTGATGTATACATTTTTGATTAATATATATTAATATACATATGCAGTATATATGCATGTGTAATCACCAATAATGTGCAAGCACAGACTTTATATTTTCTGATCTTTACTATTTATGTTCACTATAAGGGAGTCATATTTAAAAACTCATCTAATAGATATTTTCCCCTAGAACCGTTATGTGTGGTTCACTCAATGAAAAGATTAGTTTTGCGGTGCTTAAATGTATAAAAATATGTATAAACTACTCAGCAAATTTGTTACAAATGTTGGCTTTTTCATATTGGTAGTATTGGTTTCCTCAAATGGTTGTTTTAATTGCTGCATCTTTATAATATAGTTGAATGTATCAAATATTGTTTTTTTTATGAGCAGAATATATTTATTGAGGGAAACAAGGCTCCTCTCCAAGAGAGGGACAAAAGGGGGGTTCCAAGTGGGTGGTGCCTGTCAAATATTGTTGAATCGTATTTTTTTAGGTTTTTCATATACATTTTCAGTGATTTTTCTCAACTATAACCATAGTATGTCAAATAGCTACAAAACAATATCACATCCAAATTGTAGTCTTCCCTGATAACACACATGGAAGCACACAGAGATGCAAACAAAGAGATCAGTATTTCTCTATAGTCAGCAAGTTCTAAATATTATACTTTCCTATCAGACGTTTACATTTCTGTTCATTTTTCTTTTATCAATTGTTTAAAAAAATTATTGCTGAAAGGACTGGCCAAATAGCTCAGCGGATTAAAGCACCTGCAAGCAGGCATCAAAAGACTGGGCTGGTGATGTGTGCCTGTAATCCCAGTACATGGGAGGTTGTCAACAGGCAGATCTCTACGAGTCTGATATAGTAATGAGACCCTGAGCACCCTGAAGACCCTTCCCTAAAAAAAAAATACAAAATAAAGCAGGCGCTGGAGCGGGGTTTCAATCCCCAGGCCTGCCATTCCGGCCCCACCCCCGGACGTGCTAAAATGCCAACTGAGACTGGGCATGGTGGCACATGCCTGTAATCCCAGCTCTTGGGAGGGTGTAAACAGACAAATTACTGGGAGTCTGATCTAGTAGAGAGACCCTGAACATCCTGTGGATCCTTCCCTAAATATAAATAAATAAATAAATAAATAAACAAACAAACAAATAAATAAATAAATAAGATTACTGTGAAAAATAAGTCATTTAAATTGTTCTCTCTTATCAATATGTATTAACTAGTTTTTTGGGCATTCTCTACAATATTTTTATTTTTATTTTAGTTTTCTATTTTTTTTTTTTTTTTTTTTTTGTCTTTTTGAGACAGGGTCTCACTATGCAGTTCAGGCTGGCCTTAAGCTCACTTTGTAGCTCAAGCTGGTCTCAAACTCACAGCAATCCTCCTGCCTCAGCCTCCCGAGTGCTGGGATTACAGGCATGCACCACCATGCCTGGCTACAATATTTTTAATCAATGAGTAAAATACGTATATTGAGCTATACCACACAAACTACACAATATCCTAAGATTGGAATATTTTACACATAATCAAATGAAGGAGGTTAAACAGTTTTTCTTTGTTTGTTTTAGGGTTTTTAACAATCCCAGTCCAATTTATATATGATAGATTAAAATATGGTTCCCAAAGAAAAAAAATCACATACAAATGTACTTTTATTTTCCATTAGTTTACATTCTTGTGTGGCTCAGCATCACATGGATTTGGTGTCCAAATTCCTTAGCAGGAAGCTTGCTTCAGAATTTGGCACGAACCATGCTGCTTTTTCCATGGGCCTGAGTTCCTTTTCCCCAGATCACTCTGATTCTGTCTGGTTTACCAACTGGAATCACGGTGTTGTTTTTCACTTTGTACACATAAGCACATCTCTTGCCCATGTAGAATTCAGTTTCATCCAGGACATAAACACCTTCAATTCTGTGAAGAGCTGTATGCTCCATCCGCTTCCAGAGACCCCACTGATAGCCCGCAAACATGGCCTTGCACCACAGCCTTCCAGACACATTTGCCTTTAAAAAGTCCTGTTCCCAGGGGCCTCCGCAGACTCAAGTTGGTGGACAAACAAAAGCTAATGTGTATTCTTTTAAATGAAATTTAATTATGGGATAAAGCCATTGTTTCTATTGTTACTACCAAAGTTTCAGCAGAGCTTGCTTGTAGCCTCATCCTGTTTCCATTACAATTTTGTGATATGCAATCTGAAACTTTTCACAGCATTATAATATTGGAGGCTCAAGTGGTATAATCTGCATATAAATATCAAATAGCCAAATATTTAAGTAAGTTTTAACTGTTAACGTTCATCATTATAATCTTTTTCTTGTTTTTAATAGCATAGCAAGAAACTGACCTCTGATATCTTTTTTATTCCCAGAGTAGTTTTCTTATTATTGTCAGTTTTCACCATACTAATGTTAATACAAAACAAAATATAATATTAAGTGAAAAATAATTTTTCCACTCATCTGTCATTTATTTCTTCTTAGCTAATCAGAGCTAACTCCCTAGCTCATTTAATTTTAATTTAATTTAATTTTCTCTACTGGCAGCGCAGCATTGTTTTAGAGTTACACATTCCCTGGTCCTATGTAGGAATGGAGCAGGGAGGCTGTGCTGCACTGCAGCAGCAAGGCCTCAGTCATGTTATTAATTTCTTTTTAATTTTTAAAAAGTCATCAATTAATTTGTTACAGGGTCTTGCTTCACAGCTCAGACTGGTAGTATTCCTCCTGCCTCAGCCCCTCCTGTGCTGAGAATACAGGCATGTGCCACCACACCCAGGCACACCCATGGCACCCATGGAGTTTCAGGGCTGGTACAACATGCGGTACCAGGGATTGAACCCAGGTCCTTGTTCTTGTCAGGCAGATGCTTAGACTGCTGTCTCCCCAGCCCTAAACATTTTTCACATTCTGTGTAATATACAATAATCAAAACTCGTTTGAAGGTATATGTTAATAAGGGATGAAATCTAGTCCTCATAACAACTATACCACTTTGTTCTCTTCAACTTTGTGTCATAGAGTTTGGAGTTTCCACCCTCCGAAAATGTGGATCACATATTATTTATAATGCAGCCTTTTTCTCACTGACTACAATACATCTCTTTTAGCTGGACACTTAAGCACTGAGCCTTCAGAAACCCATTTGGAGTAGTTTCCCTAGGAATGTTATAGCATTTGGCTTTGGTAATAGCTTAGAAGTCACTGAACACCTTGAGACAATTATATGATTATGAAAGTAAATTTTAGCTTTCAGAAGAAAAATTTGAATTTGTATGTCCTGACAGGCTTGTAAATAAAGCTTAACAAAGATCATATAATATTTAAATTTATATTTTATCACTGATCAAATGTGCCAATATGTCCATTTTTATCTTTTGTGTTTTTTAACAAAGCCTGTGCAGCAATGAAAAAATATACTCATTTTTAGTACTACCTGGGATGTTTGTGACATTAATACACATTCCTTACCATAGAGTTATTGTGAAGGGCTTGTGACATACCTCACCCACAGATAATATTTAATTTCCAGGTGTATGAGCAAGTCATAAGTAAATTATATTATCACTATCATTAATTCTCCTAGTAATAATTCTAAGGAAAATTATTATTAGCTCATAAGATACAGAAATTTTGGTATGGAAAGGCATTGACTTTCTTATAGTACTAGTCCATTTTTCTTTCTTTACATACGTATTTTTTATTAGTGCATATTTGCAGTACATAATGTTGACCTTCATTATGAGTGAATTAGTACATGAACCAAACATATCTTAACTCTTTTGTTCATTCTTTTCTTCTTCCCTCCCTTTCCTCTCCATCCATCTTTTGCTCCCCTTTGCTTTTGGAAAAGACATATCTCCCATTTCTTATTACCTATCTTTTATTTTGATCTTTAATTTATGTATATGTTAAGATTCTCATATAAAATCATGTGATATTGAAATTTGTGGATCTTATTTATTTCCCTTCCCAGTGCATCAATTTTCCTACAAATGAACCAAGGTTATCCATTTTTAAATGGTTCTCACACATTAGTTTTAACTGGTGATACCTATTTTTTTTTTTTTTTTGGCTGAACCAGGGATTGAACTCAGACCCTTGTGCTTGCCAGGGAAGTGCTTAGTTCACTGAGCCATCTCCCCAGCTTCAAAAATTATCATATGAATTTTTTTCGGCAGAACCTGGAATTGAACTCAGGCCCTTCTACTTGCCAGGCAAGCGCTTATTCTACTGTGCCATCTCCCCAGCACCCAATACCTTCTTGTTTAATTAATTCCTGTACATTCGCACTGTGGCTAGTGTATGGTGTCTTTTTAAAACAATTAATCATAAATCTTGCTACACAAATGAGGAGGATTCTCTGTTATACTAATTTCATTCCCATAAGAACTCCATTTGAATATTTTTAATAGCTCAATTTTATCAACTTAGTCTATATTCTTCATAGTCAATGCAATTTCATTTTCTTTGTGTGTGTGCAGGGTCTCATACACAACCCAGACTTGTAATTCTTCTGATTTCTGCCTCCCTAGTGCTGGGATTACAGGTGTGTGCTCCCACTTCCCAGACTCCATCGCCAGCTCAACGTGCCCAAGGGTGGAACTGGCAAGGCATACAGAGCCGGGGATGGAACCATGACCCCACCTAAGCAAGTGCTTAGTCCTCTGAGCTCTACCACCAATCCCTACAGACATTTTTTTTTGTATTTTAATGTAATTTTTTTATAAATGGTTTCCAACCAAAATGCCAAAAATAAATTCAAAAATTTGAATGTGATCACATTTCTAATTTTACAAAATTATCTTTTATATTTTCTCATACAATTATTGCAATAACCCTTATAACATTTACAGTTCCTGTATCAAATATTTGTTAATAGATTAATGAAAAAATCCACATAAAATACTATGTGTATCAATTACCTTATAAGTAAGTAAAATTTAAGTATATATTGACTTAGCTAGCTTTCTCATTTGAAAAATTATTTTATGGAAAATGTAAAACAAAATTTTAACAAAATAATAAGAGAATAGCAATAGGTAAAACATTACTTTTTTCTATCTTTTTTTGCAGAACAGGGAATTGAACTCAGGCCTTTGTGCTTGCTAGGGAAGTGTTATTCTACTGAGACATCTCCCTGGCCTACATGTTATTATTTTTAATAAATTGTGCATGTATCTATTTTTAAAAAAGGTACTGGAACCTTTACCCTGAGAAATAATGCTAGAAGGAGGGAAAATATGCCTGTAATTGTTTTTTCTTTTCTGTCTTTTTGAGACAGGGATTCACTATTCAATTCAGGCTTGCCTTGAGCTCACATGTGACCCAGGATGGTCTGCCAGTAGTTTTTTTTTGACACAGTATATTTTCATTCACTCATTACAAAATAGATTTTAGCAGCCTAGTAAAACTTGTACACCTATCTTTAGCTAAAATGTGCAAGTTTTATTAATATGAACAGATTGCTCTGTTCATACTAATATATATATTAATATATAATCTGTTTATATAGATTGCTCTGTAGAATGTAGCACTTACCAAGTGAGATTAACACTGTATATTCTTCTTTAAAAAACTGTCCATGAAACTCTAATTCCATTAAGCTAATTATTTCTTTGTTTTATCAAATTCTGTCAAATATGGGGTCTTAAAAAGAAAAACCAATGACACGAAAGTAAATGGAGACCCGCTAGAATAAAGGAAAGGAACAGATTCCAGACTAAACTAATGAAACAAACTGACCTTCAACTTCCCAATTCAATAATTACAGACTAAATAAACCCTTTGTCTTTACTAATCACTCAGTTTGAGGTCATTTTTACCAAAGGTACATGAACTAAAGCAAATAAGAATATAAATTGTCTTACTTAAGTCAGAGGAAAAAAATAATATTGAGAATATCAGTTTTCAGTTTCAGTTTTGAATTTTACCTGCATAAATACTCATTAATATAGTCACAGATTCTCAGTTTAAATTGTGAAATGAGGTCAGCTCATAATTGATTAATGTGTATATTAATCTGATATTTAATACATTGTATTTGTGTCAAATTTTTATAAGAAAATTAGAATATACCAATATGTATTACAGTGTATAGCTTTTAAATTTTACTGATTTTTAAAACATTTTCAATGATTTATTTTGAGGTAGTTATGAATAGACAGGCAGTTGCAAATGGTAGGCAATTATAATCTCTTCATTTTCCCTGGAGCATCCAACAGGAAAGAATTTTCCGTATTATATAAAGAATATTTTTTCTTCAATATTTGAGATTTTATTGGTTGCGTTGAAGATCAGTACACATGATTCACTCTGTACACAATTCTTAACACACATACCAAAAGATGCCATGTATTGTTTTTCAGTTGTTTCAGTGAGTTTCCAGCTTCAAATTTGGAGGCAAATTTTCTGTAAGAGGATTAAGTACCCGGTATCTTCAAATGCTGACAAAGTGTTACTTAAATCCCACCAATTCACAATTTTGTACCACATACACCACATATTCAGATTTTTGGTCTTTCACAGCACATTAACAAAATGAGGCAAACCAGATTACCACTACCAAAGATGTTACACAATGCACACAGTTCTGACAGGGCAACAATTAGGATATAGTTTTCTTTAGGAAATGATTCTACTAAATACAAGGGAATAAAAGTCATTTAAAGTATCCAAGACATATTAAATGCCGGACTGTAATTCCAAATTGCAATTTGGTATGCTTTGTATTAAAGGATGTAAAACTAACCCCCACCTATGGAATGTTAAGCTGACACCCAAGACAGTCAAAGCCTGCCATAATTCAATATCCCACTATTTCTGGTTGTACCAAAATATAACCACAGAATGATTTCACCTCTAAAAAATGCGATGAGGTGGGATTCCCTCCTTTTCAAAAATGTTTCTAGAGCTACTAAATCACTTGCATTTATAAAATAGTTGATAAAAAACATTCCTCTGCATCGTACAAGAAGGGAGTCAGGGAGCACGGATAAGACATGGTGTGTGATTAATCAGACTTGGCTTCTTTCTCTTCTGCTTCATCAGCTTTAGTTTCTCCATTCTCCGTAGATAAATCTTCCTTGGTTTCTTGGTTAGCCACTTCAGCCTGTTTTCCCTTGGCTCCCGTTTTCCCTCTTGTTTGCACTTTTTTGTATGAAGATCTATCCCGCTGCCTTTTTTTTGGCTTCGTTTTCACTTTGGTTGGAACAGGTTTAGCCGACAACCTCGCCGATCTCCTCTTCGACTCCTCCTTCGCCGCCCCTTCGGCCGAGCTGAGCTTCCTCTTGGGCGTCTTGGCGGCGCGGGGGACGAGTGCAGGAGCTGCGGGTCGAGGCACACGGGAGCCTCGCGGAGCTACGCAGCTCGACCGCCGCCGTTCCTCCCGCCGCCAGACCTGCTGGAACCCATAGCGGGGGCGGTGGGAGAACCGGATGGAACCGGATTGGGAGCCCGCCCTCTTTTACCCCCTCCCCGCGCACCAGGTCGCCCCCACCCCCATTGGCTGTGGGCCCACCGCCCCGTGCGCGTCCACGCGAGCTCTCATCCGGCGCAGGACCCCGCTCCCGTGCCGGGCGCCCCTGCCCGGATTGGCGTCTGTTGAAGGGTCCCAGACCCAGGCGGAGCTATGTAAAGAATATTGGCATTTTCTAAATTCGTGTTTTTGAAAACGTACCTTTTGAGCAAGATATAAACTATGAAATTAATGGAAATGATTTGTCATCTGATTGTTTAAAGGAATAAAAAATAAGGTTTTTTTTTGTTGTTGTTAGTTTTGTTTTACCAGTTTTTGTTTTTTTGTTGTTGTTGTTTTTGGCGGAACCAGGGATTGAACTCAGGCCCTTGCGCTTGCTGGGGAAGCATTTATTCCACTGAGCCATCTCCCCAGCCCCCAAGGAATAAGAAATTAAAAGAAAAAAAATTTGTTGCATATGATGACGGTGTTTCTATAAAATGTATATTTACTTAGTGTATGTATATGTGTGCATGTCTGAATTTTTATAAATGATTTTTCAAAAATCTGTGATTTTTGTGATCATATAAATTTCATTTTTTTGTGTTTACTTTTGCTATTACCGTTAGTTAACCATAGTTCAAGAAACTTTCACACAATAGTTTGAATAATTCAAAAGTAAGCTTTATGGCCCCGGGAGATAGCTCAGTAGAATAAGTGCTTACGTGGCAAGCATAGGGTCCTGAGTTCAATCCCTGGTTCTGCAAAAAAATAAAATAAGAAAAAAGAAAAGCTTTATTTTAAGAGAAATTTAAAACATATCCAACTAATTTCTCCCCTTGTGAAAAATTCTTTTCATTATTACTGAATGTCTTGTGTATATTAGGTGTAGTACGATGTCATCTATGGAGTGCATCAAAGTCCAGTATGACCTGCCCATACTGGTAAGGCTGGTGAAATTTGAGCAGAGCCTATTTATAAACCCTAAGCGCACTGGTGATCCTTCATTGCGGGAATACATAGGGAATTTTCTTGAAGTGAAAGGCAACCAATTAGTAAGGTAATTTGTTTTATTTTTTCTTTATCAGCACATTTGTATGCCCTAAATAAAATTCATTATCGTGTAATGTCAACACTAGAAAAAACATTTTCATGATCTTACATGTCTTTATACACTGATCTTCAGTTTACATGGCTGGAGGTCCCTGTGTATTTGGATATCAAACCCTTGTCTGATGAAGAATTTAAAATTTTCTCCTGTTCTCAAGCTGTCTCTTTACTTTTTATTTTTGCTTTCTTGCCGGTACTTTTGGGGGCTTATTCAAATAAAATGCCTAAAATAATATATTCTACTATTTTTCCAGTGCTTTCTTCTGGTGGTTTCATAACTTCAGGTCTTATATTTAGATCTTCAGTCTACTTTTGAGCTAATTTTTGTAAATGATGAGAAACAAAACTCTAATTTCTTTCTACACATAGTTTTCCATTTTTCCCATCACCATTTATTGAAGCAATCGCTCTTTATCCAGTATACTTTTGACTCCTTTGTCAAAAAATTATTTGGCTACATATCTGTAGATGTAAGTCTGGGTTCTCTATTCTGTGTCTTTGACCATTTTGTTTCAGTTATTAAAACTATTTGCAGTGGTTTGAGATCAACTAGTATTATGCTTCCAGACTTGTACCTTTTGCTCAAGATTTCTTTCGCTTAGTCTGGATTCTATGAGAATTTTGCATTCCCAAAGAATGTCATTGATGTACTGATAAGGAGCTCGTGGACTCTGAAACTAGCTTTGGGCATTTACTACTGGCAATGAAACCACATTGCTCTCCTACTCCAGCCATTTGAATGATGTTCTCCACTAGTGTAAAAGTAAAGTTGAAATTTATTTTCACATACAGTGAAAGTTATGTGGATATTATTATAAGTAATATGGCAAATGAGGCATCCGGGTTTTGATTTTGTTTTCTCTAAAAGACAAAATACAGGTGACTCTAATGTAATATGATTGGCTACTGTTTATACACAGTGAACTAATTTTGATTACTTCCTCCCCCAAAAAAGATTCTTGCTTTCTTTCTTTCTTTTAACCAAGGATTGAACTCAAGCCTTTGGGCTTGCTTGCTAGGCAGGTGCTTATACCACTGAGCAACATCTCCCCTATTTGCCTACATTCTGATTTTTAGCAATAGTAACATATGTAAGCAGTTATTGTGCTATTTATAATTTGATTCATTTGCTGTAAGTGATACATCTATGAAATAAATTACTGTTTTTATCACAATTTGATATATCGATAACATGAAACATGGAAGTTAAATCTGTTTTCAAGGTTTCCATGATTACTAAGTGGTAGAGTACAGATGCCAACTGATCAAGGACATTTTTAAAACTGAATTTTAACATGGTAGACAAGTAAAGATGTGAATTGAAAACATTCTATAAACAATATTTCTAAAAGAACAATAATTTATTTATGTCTAAATGGCAATTATGTTATAAGAAGAGTGTTTATACAACTTCAATATTAATTTTTGTTAACATTTAACTTCCTTCTATTTCTATCAAAATGCATGAAGAGGAGGGAGGGAGGGCTATTTGGCTCTACTAGGTGATGTTTGGGAGACTCCTCACAAAAAATAAATATGTATGTATATATAGAAATCAGAATTAGTGAAAACCTGGAGAAAGATCACTCTTTAATATTGCTTATTGATTTGAGCAACTACCAGGATATAATTATGAGGTATTTTTAAAAAATTAGTTCTTGCAGCACCAGCAATCATCGTGGAACTTAATAAGGCATATGCTTTATCTTAATTACGTAATACATACTCACCTGTCAAAGCTCATTTAAATATTGCATCTTCTGGGAAACATTTTCTGACCTTTCAAAATAGGGTTATTTTTTAACTGTGCTTTCATAAGCCTTTGTTGATGTATTTGTTTGTTCTTCTTCTTATTATTATCAATAATAGGAGATGTAGCTGGAGTTATTTGTTAATTACTGCACATCAATATTACTTTAAACTTAGAAATTATTTTTAAAAATTTTTTAAATTATCATTTTTACTGTGGCTGTCTCATCCCATCCTGGAGGCGGGGCTAGCGTGCCATGTGGTGCCCAGGATTGAACCATGATCTCTGTGTGCTTTTCTAAGCTTGCCTAAGCAGGTAGACCTGCTGAGCGATCTCGCTGGGCCAATATTATTTATTTATTTTTTTAATTTTTAATGTTTTTTACGCATATACTTTAGTGATTTTTCTTTACAGTAAGATTTTTTTATTGAAGAACAAATTGCAATGAGACAGTTTCAGGACAAATTAATAGGACATTTGATAAATTAATACATTGAAAACTGTTTTTGTAAAGTTTTGGTATTGCACAAGGTGCATACATGATATGGGCCAATATTATTTAACTATACATTTAAAATTTGTCTTTTGCTCTAGACTATGTATATATAAAAGCAGGTATTATGCTTTCTTCTATGCATCCCTGATACCTACCATACAACATGCCATGATTAAAAATTTTAATGTATCTTCCTGTGACTGATTTAATTGCTAAAGTTATTTTTATGCTTATTATTTACTCTTGGCTAATGAAGATATGTTTTTTGATAGTCCACTGAATACCTATGTTGATGTAGCTAAATTCTGAAAGTCAATATTTGGATAGCTTTGGGAGTGTCCACGTGTCATTTTACTTGATTTTGGAATTCAAGTAGAGAGAAATAACCACTGAGTAGCCTAATGGAGTATGTTAGACCACATAATCATGTATAAAGTTGTTGTAACATTTAAATGATTAGAATTTCAGGTAAGTGATTTTCTTTGGAATTAGGAACTTAATGTAACCATGAGTTTCTTATGGAAAACTGATCTAAATGCATAGCATTGTCAAAGTTATTTTCTTGCCTTCTGCTTATGTATGTATATAGTTTAAACGTGGTTGAAGTAATCTTGGTATAATAATAAAAAGTTATGAATTCATTTAATAACTGAGTATAAGAAATAACTATATTTTTCCTTATCTGTCAGCAAAATATTTCAGACTAGTTTTTTTCCAAGTGACCTAGATACACTCAAAACCTATGAGAGTTACTCTGAATTTATTTTGCAAAAATCAATATCAGTTTTCCCTTGCCTATTTCTATAGAATGTTTTTTTCTTTTCCTTCCATCTATCTACAGTAGAAACTTTAGTGAGAGATAAATAATACAACTTTTCCAGATTCATCTTCTAGAAAGGGAAAATATTATTTTAACACTGGTCCATAAAGTTGAAATGTTCTATGCAAAGCAAAATCCCCAATGGTATGGAAAAGGTGTGCTTGCTGATGTTCAAAGTTGGTAAAAAGTAGAGAGAAATTTTAATCATCAAATAAAGCCTCTCCACATAAATCCTTTTTAGTAACTATTGAATCAAAATCTGAATACAGTAAAATTCCTTAAAGTTAGTACTTCCCAAATGTGAACATGATACCTCTTATACTTCCTTAGTAGTTTACAAGTTTGAAAGATTTTAAAATCTAAAGTAAAACTGATCTTCATCACAACCCAGTGAGATATTTAACCTGAATGTATCTGACAATGCACTGGCAAATAATGTTTTTCAGATCATATTCTCTTCACATTGTCCTACTGTGTGGGGTAGGAAGAAGAATTATGTTTTTCAAGGCATTGTTATAGTCAAGGCTGCCCTGGGACATAGCTGAACAAAAAGGTGAAAGAAGAAAAAAGATGAAAAATATTTGTATTACTGATGAAAAGTTAAATAAGTATAGTTGGTGTAGCATTTGATCTTTCCCCTAGCATGCATATGGTATATAATATGACATCTGAAAGTTCAGGAAGCATTTTACATCTGCATGGCAATGATGGTGAAACATAATATTTTGGTTTGTTGTTTCATTGTTGAGTATCATGTTTTATTGTTTAAAAGAAATATAACCCTATTTAGTTGTCTATGATTTTTCAGTTGTTCTACTGTTTACTAACAAAGTTCTTAAGAACTGTATTAAATTCATAATCACTTACTAGATCAAAAATTAAACTTAAAATACTTTAACAATATGCCTACAGTGACAAGTAATATTTCTTTGTGCTTGTGAAGATTTCAATATACTAATTCATTAAAATATAATAGGTGAAATCTTATATAAGAATATGAAAATTGTTTTCATCTTCAAGACATAACAAATATGGGAAAAGTTCTCAGTGCTCTTAGAGCAGAATGAATCTGGAATGCAGCTTAAGCTCTGATAATATCTTACACTATTCTGAGTGGTAAAATAATCTTGAGTACAGTAATTAAGAAGATATGGATATATTCCTCAAGGTTTACAATTCTTATGTAATCATGAAAAAAATCACATATTATTTTAGGCTCACCAAAACTGTATTTTCTGGCATGGGTATTAGGAGAAGTACTACTATGGGAATTTGTTTTGATGTCTGTAGGTCCATTTGGCCATATACTTTTCAAAGTCATTTATTTCGGAGTGGAATGCCTGGACTACAGAATGTGCATGTCCTCAGTTTCATTTACCCATCCACCAGTCGTTATACTTTAAATATATACTTTGTCGGTGATTTTTTTCTATTCTGAAAATAGACATTTCTATTCTGTGGCTTCTGTATTCACTCTGGCTCCTTGTGAAGAGAAAGATTTTAACATAATCAAATTCACTGGACCTTTCTTTTGTGGTCAATATCTTCTTGTAGCTTTACAAATCTTTTCTCCCTCATAAAAACATCATGAAAATATATTCTAAGTTGACTTCTACAAGTTTACCAACATTTCACATATGGTTCTATAGTCAAAAACTAGTGTGTGTATGTGTATGTGTACTTGTGCACACATGTGTGCTGTGAAATCAGTGTTTAGTTTCTTATTTTCTCTTCATAAATTCAATTACATCATCACCATCCCAGGAAAAGACTAACCATTCCTCCATTCCTCCCCAGAGTTTCCTCTGTCATAAACTAAGTATTTTTGTATGATTTCATTTTAGTCTTTTATCAAGTTCTATCTAAAAACCTTTATCAGGTTGCCTTAATAGCTATAACTTCAAAACAAATTTTCCAATTGATTATCCTCTTCAAAAAGATTTTATCATTTTGGTTACTTTGCATTTCTATATACAGCATATTGAAGAATCTTTGTTTCAATTGCCACAAATATCTGCATATATCTTCATTGGAGTTGCACTGATTTCTTAGATCAATTTAGGAATAATTGACAGCTTAAGAATATTAAGTATTCTACTAAGGACATAAGAGAACCTGCAATGTTACATCATGTAGTTGCCTTGTTTGTTTTTGATTACTGTATTGTTTTGATTGAACCGTTTTTCAGGAGAGGTTTATTTTGTTTTTGGTGCCAAGGACCGAACCCAGGGCTTCCAGCTTGCTAGGCAAGCATTCTACCACTGAGCTAAAACCCTAGCCCCAATGTTACATCATGTAACTCAGTTGTGCCCCAAATTTTCTGATCAAAGAGATTATGGAGCCACAGAGGAAAGTGATCGATGATGTAGAGTGTGCCTACGGAGAGTCACATGGAGAGAAAACTATCTCTCAGGCTTTCATAGAGAGCAAACTGGTCAAGCAATGGCTGTGACTCATCCACATGGCTGACAGTGACAAAGGATCTACAGAGTGAGGTATGGGGTTACACGATAAAACCTGAAGGGACTTGACTGACCTCATCAGATACAAAAGTTACATTTTTTTGTTATATGTATCATGCTTTATCTCTGTCTTAAGCATCCAGCAGGAAAGTATAAAAATGAGGTATACAAAATAAGGCCATAGATCCTCCTCGATCCCGCCCACGATTGCCCAGCCCCAGAGACTGGCCAGAGACAGCGCACCTGACTCCAGCAGCCTCCTCAATCCCACCCACGCCCACCCAGCACCAGAAACCTCACTAGACAGGGTGGCCCATTCCAGCAGCCTACACGATCCTGCCCACAAAACCCAGCCAGAGACAGGCCTGAGACAGTGGCTGACTCCAGCGGCCTCCTGGATCCCGCCCCAAGATCTCCCAGTGAGTGGGAATTTGCATGACTCACCAGGCTTCCCAGATCATGGAGAGTGTAGTGAGTCTGAGGGGGAGCGATTGCCTTCTTCCCATGCGTTCTACCCAGATTCATGCCCCCAAGCCCTCCAAACCAGTGACTGGCCTGAAACCTCAGGACCCACTCACCAGCACCTCCCAGGTTCCCCTTCCCTAAAGTCCACTGAAGGAGTGGGGGTTTCTCTGGACATAAAAGCTCAGTGAGTGTAGAACTCCAGGCCTGCCATGCCAGAGAGATACTTCTCAGGGATTCCCTGTCCCCTCACCCCCCGTGGCCAGGTGAGAGCTCCAGGCCAACCACGCTAGAGAATCATTTCTAGGCTATTGCTGGTCCCACCCCACAGCCCTAGACCCAGGGCAGGTCGACCTGGAGTAAGAACTCCAAGCCTGGCACGCCGGAGGGACATTTCTCAGCAATCCCCGGTCGCACACCACATTCTGAAACCCAGCGCAACCAGGCCTGTGAGTGAGAGCTCCAGGCCTGCTGCACCAGAGGGACATTTCCCAGGCTTCTCAGGTTCTGACCCTGACTCAGCACAGGCTAGCCCACCCAGTACAGCCTACTCTGTGAAAAAGATCATCCACTATCCTTTTGTGAGACCCAAAGACACACCAAAGCCCAAGCCTGCCAATCTAGAGAGTGACCTGCCTGACACAGGAGTGCTGATGCCGGCAAGTTTGTGGATCCTTGCCCGAAAGCCAGCTAAGATGGGGAATTTTCATTAGTTGCTCTGCATCCCAGTTCAGTTCGTGCTCGCGTGAACAGGGAAGCAACAAAGGGGAACCAAAGGAGCTGCAGCAAAAAAGAAACTGAACACAACAGCTAGATACAGAATAGGCATTCCTGGAAAACCTCAAACTTAATAGACTGGCACCTGAATCTCATAACAAGGAAAGATTATAGCTGGAACAAAGGTCCACACCAAAGGTCAAAGGTCAGTGCTATACAAAATGACAAAGAGAAGGGGAAAAATGCAATCTTCGACCTCGAGTCCACCATTAAGGGCAGAGGACACTAGCTCAGCTGAAATGAATCAATTAACAGATACAGCCGCAAAGGAACAACAGCAGAAAGCTATAGAAGAAATAAAACGAGAAGTAATGCCCCAAATTAAAAAAGAAATATTTGAATACATAGTATCTGAAATAAAGAATGAATTCCAGAAACATTGGGTGGAAAAACTATGCTCACCCAGAACAAGTGCAGAGAGCACTATTCCAGCTGAAATGTATGAATTAACAGCATCTGAAGCAAAGAAATAATAGCAGAAAGATCATGAGGAACTCAAAGCAGAAATAAGTTCTGAAATCAAAAAATAATTCTTTGAAAAAAAAGAATTATTTGAAATCATAGCGTCTGAAATACAGAAACAAGTCCAGAAATATTCAGAGGAAACCCAACATAGAAGAAACACTGCAGAAAAAAAATTAATAACTACCTATAAAGAAGACATGGATAAAAAATTTGAGGAGATCATAAATATGATGGACTCCTTGAACAAGCAATACAGAAAAGAAATACAACACATGAAACACAGTCAAAGAGATATAGAAGAACTAAAAATATCAATCACGAGTCTACAAAACCGTCTGAGTGAAAGCGAAGACAGAGTGTCAGATCTTGAAGATGCCAGAGCAGCTAGTGAAAAGGTGAGAAAGGATCTCTTAAAAACAATGAGAATGCAAGGAAAAATAATCTGGCAACTGCAAGATGACGCCAGAATGAACAATGTGAGAATAATTGGCATCAATGAGAATGAAGGAGTCAATACAAATAACATAAAAAGAATTTGGGGAGAATTATTGCAGAAAACCTCCCAAATATGAGGAAACAATCCAACATTCAGGTCAACGAAGTATACAGAACACCAAATAACTTCAACCCAAGTAGAAATACACCGAGACATATAATAGTTAAGATCCCAGAAATTCAACACAAAAATAATATACTGAAAGCTGCTAGAGAGAAGAAGGAGCTTACATTCAAAGGAAAACCCACCAGAATTACAGCCGACTTCTCTATACAAACAATGAAGCCAAGGAGAGCATGGAGCAGAATTCTTCAAGTCCTACACAAAAACAAATTCCAGCCCAGACTATTTTTTTTCAGTTTATTTTACTTTTTATTTTTTTTCCATTTATTTTTATTTTATTAAAATACAAATGTCAATCAGACAGTTTCAAAACACCTTAACCATACAGAGTCGATGAATTAATACATTGCAAACTGTTTTCATAACGTTTTGGTATTGTACAAGGTGCATACATGATATTATATTTACAGGTTTTTTTATAGCTGAATTACAT
>PVKA01033987.1:0-23853 GCA_004027165.1 Ctenomys sociabilis | reverse complement strand
CTTTAAAACCTCTGGCACTAAAAACACCACCATGTGTGCTTACACTAAGTGAGAGACCGCTAGATTTCCTAGACTTAGAAAGACCTTCTCCAACCCCTCAAAGTGATGAAATCCGTGCAGTTGGCAGACTAAAAAGAGAGCGTTCTATGAGTGAAAATGCTGTTCGCCAAAATGGACAGCTGGTCAGAAATGATTCTATTGTGACACCATCGCCACCACAGGCGCGGGTCTGTCCTCCCCGTTGGTTACCTGAAGACGGAGCTAATCTTTCCTCTGCTCGTGGCATTTTGTCGCTTATCCAGTCTTCTACTCGTAGGGCTTACCAGCAGGTTTTGGATGTGCTGGATGAAAATCGCAGACCTGTGTTGCGCGGAGGGTCTGCCGCCGCCACTTGCAATCCTCATCGTGACAACGTCAGGGATGGCATTTCAAATGTAGGAGCAACAACTGGAGGAACAGCCGATGACATGACTGTTGTAGATGCAGCTTCATTAAGACGACAGATAATCAAACTACAGCTTCTAGAAGAGGAAAACAAAGAACGTGCTAGAAGAGAAATGGTCATGTACTCAATTACTGTTGCTTTCTGGCTGCTTAATAGCTGGCTCTGGTTTCGCCGCTAGAGGTAACCTCAGCACTCAGATATATTGTCTCAGCTGCTGGAAATATAAAGGATTTACAAACATCTTTGTTTCTGTCTTTGCAGTGTATGCGATTTTATATAGCCCATGCCCTAAAAAAATGTATTTCTTCCAAAAAATAGGAGAAAGGACCTATATTTGTGGAAGTAAGGCATATGCTGTCCCTCTGCTGTGTTCTCTTTAAGCTAGTTCTGCAGTTACATCTTACGTAAAATCCTTTTGCATGTTTCGTAAATAGGTTCTGTTTTTTTTTTAATTGGTTTTTAACTTCATCAGTCTACACAACTGCTTCTCTGAAAGGGAAGGAGAATACATCAGGAATGATTCAGAAAGGTATCTGCAAAAGAACATAAGTGTTTTGTGCTGTTTGCCACTAGTAAGCAGTTTTGTTCATAGACATTTTTGCAATGCCTTTTGACATTAGCATTTGATGACATGGTCTGGTACCAGATTTAAGAAAATGAAGATGCCTAATATTTCATGATCACCTGTATAAATTAAATTGATTCTTAACAATTCAGAAGTAGTATGTGTGTGTGTTGTTTTCATTTTAGTTTTACAGATAGTTTTCTATAAAATACATTTTTACTAAGTCCCTGTGTGAGCAACTTAAAAAAAAGACAGACTAAGGTACAAATGTAGTGTATTTAATAAACTGTCAACCAAAAAAAAAATTGCTAACTTTCAATGTAATAAATGAGAACAGTATTTTAGAACCTTTGTAGAGGAATGTGTTTCCCCATACATGACTTAAACTTTCTATTATCTAAATAGAAATTATCAAAGTAAGATTTGAGACAGTAAAGTTTGTCATATAAACTATTGAAAATCATAACAATGTACTATTGTCACATTTGTTCAACTCCATTGATTTCAAATGTCAAAAAACATTATATGACAGTGATTATGTGTGTGATGGATGAGTGAAGAGATAGTAACTTCTCATGTTTTTGCAAGCCCAAAATTTTATGTGAGCTATTTTTTATTCCCAAGTTTGAATATTTATTTATTTATTTATTTATTTATTTATTTATTTATTATTGTAGAACCGACGCTTGAACTCAGGTCCTTGTGCTTGTCAGGCAAGCACTTATTCTACTGAGCTATCTACTGAGCCCCATCCCCATATTGATTGTTTAATATTTTTTTACTTTTAATATCATAAAGTCTACAAGGGTCTGCCCTTCCTTTCACTGGATATCAGACCAGAGTACTTATTTGTTATTCTTTCCATCCCTATACATTGATCTTCCTGAAAACTGCAGAATGAGACATGATGTACTTTGATTTACCAAAACCAAATCCTAAGTCACTAAAGAGAGTTGCCCTGCTTTGTATTTCATTTGCATTGTAGTCATAAACAAAGCATGTGTCAGTTAAACTTTATTTTTCAACTTAGTAAGTCTCAGAGATTCACTTTATGAGTAACTTGTGTGGCTAACCAATGTAATTAGAAGCTCTCATGGCAATAGGGGCAAACGTAAATTACCGGACCTTTCTGAGACTGGGTTTGCAGAGGTCCACCCTGCAAGTCCTCTTCCAATTCCAGTCTGCTTAGAGAAACGATGGCCTGTAAAGGCATGCTGTACACTTCAAATTTCTCAGTGACCAGGGAGTATTTCTTTCAGAGTTTCTTTAGGATAAAAAATATATTATTTATTCTTTTTATCTTGAATTTGTTCATTGACTGTGAACTTCAAAATAATCCCTAATGGCTAGATTCTTTGCTTTCACAATTCCCCCATGAGAACAGATTAGGTGTCTGGGAACATAAAAATGATCAATATTTGATCATAGATAGATAGAAGATAGATAGAGATTGACATGGATCCCAAAGTGAATATAATTATTACACATCACAACTATATAGCAAGTATATAGTATATTCCTTTTAAAAAATAAAAAAGGAAGATTGTATACAGCCTGGAATGCTTAATTTGGAGTGTTCATAAAAATAATTTAATTTTAAGTTCTTGAAATAGAAAAAAAGAGTGAAGAGGCAAAGTATAAACCAGAAAAAAAAAATCATACATATATAGAAAAGATAGGAAATATATTTTAGAAGCATGTTATTAAATGTTTCATTATGTGAAGATAGAGATTAAAAGATAAAAATCAAAGCATAAGGTAATATATTCCAAATAAACACATTCCAACTCTCAAATACTGTGTAAGTTTACTGTTCATATAAGGCTTTTAATCGACTGTTTTTTCATTCAACTCAACACACTGAAGGAATCTTTTAATCTTTTGTTTGCATTAAGGATGTCAAAATACTGTTGAAGTTATTATAAAAGTAAATGTACTTTTAGTGTTTAGGATAGACATAAATAATTTTGTTTTCTTTTATATAAATAGTCTTGAAGTCTTAACATGTTGGAGTCATTTAGAAATTTTAGAAATATATTGTGGCTTTATGTTTGCTCATACATTTAGAAATGCTTTGGAAAACATGCAGGCTTTTGCTTATTTTTCAAAGAAATTTTTCCTGTCATCTTCTTCATTTTTCATGGAAAATTATGTTCTTTTAATCATGTTTGGTAATTTTTGAATGCCTATATACTTCTGTATACTTACCACATGCACAGCACATGATTAGGCCTTTCAAATTCCATTTCTCATTAAAAACTTCAAGTGATTTATCTTTTGAAGGATGTTTCTAATATAACAAAGGCACAATTTAAGCAGGTTAAGACATGGAAATGCATATCTGTGAAGACTAATCACAAATGCAGTACAAGTTTAGATATTTCTGGGCCAGCCAAATAGCTTAGAGAATTAAAGCACCTACATGCAAGCCCAGGGACCAGAGTTCGATCCCGGAGCCTGCTGTGCCAGCCCACTCCTGGGGCGCACTGAGAGGGCAATTGAAGCTGGCTGTGGTGGCTCCTGCCTGTAATCCCAGCATATGGGAGGCTGTAAGCAGGAAGATCACTATGAGTCCGATCTAGTAGTGAGACCCTGAATATCCTGTAGACATTTTCTAAAATACAGACAGAAGAAAAATAACAAAAACAAAAAACACAAGTTCAGATATTCCTAAATTTAGATATTGTTTCTATGACATGGCTGCAGTTGCTTCAATGTGCCAGCTACTTATAGCATCACCAAAGCATAGCTTCAGCAGCTCCACATAAGAAGACTGAAAATTGTCCCTGGAAATGTTTGCTTACAAACATTTCCACCAGCAACTGAATTTCTAGGAGTGGGTAATATGTTCCTCACTAAGATAATCTCTGCAAAGGGTAATGAGTTAGGGCTAGGGGTAAGGGTAACTCTTGCAAGTGAATGTAAATTCTTCGTTGCGTATGTGTAAACAGAAATGGGAGGGGATGTCTAACGGTAACGGTTACTAGAATGAAAATTGTCACAATCTGCAAACAAAAAAAAAAAACTAAATGTACTCTGAAAATTAGCTCTTCATAACAGTGAACAGGATAATGAGTATTTAAAAGAGGAGTAAAGTACCAGTTACAGCAGGGGATAGTAACTATGTATATAGTAACTATAGATATAAAAGAAGTGATTGGTTTGTAATGACCTGGCTCCCAGTCACAGGACCTCACACATTACATCATCTTTCATCATTTTCTCATTTTGCTCTGAGTCAGAGCCCTGACCTGGACGATTTTAGCCCTATAGAGTCTTATTGCGTCATATCCACCCTCTCCCACTCTACTGTTCAGGCCTTTTAATTATAAGGTCCAGTTTTTATATCCATGCTTTCAGATTGACAACATAATAAATTGAAATATAAACTGTGTTTCTGACTTACTCAGTCTTGAGTGAAAGTACCACTTACTCATTTGAGGCAAATTGTTATCTACTAACATATTTTAGGTGAATGGTCACAGTTCTGAGCATAATTTTACAATAATTCGAGCCCTTTATTGGAATAGATTTGATAACACATGCATGCATCCTCACAGAAGGGAACTTAACTGTGGGCAGATAGGATTAGAAGCACGGGAATCCCTAGCTGCTCACCTGAGAACTTGGAAGCCACAGAACAAGGTGAGTCAAGAGGGAGCACCAGTCCCAGACTGTAGCCCTGGAAGCTACCTGCAGTCACCACTGGAATTTTTGTTAGAAATCTGACCAAGCTGTGATGCCTGATGCCCACAGCAGGAGAGCAAAACTGTGCTCACTCAGTACCTGCACCTACTCCTTCCTTCTTTCCCTTTTGTTCTGTCTGTGGCACACATCTACTGGCTGTGCTGCCTGCTCCCATCACGGGTCACCCTTTCCTTTCCAGTCATCTCTAGAAATGGGTGACAGACCATCCGAGACTGTGCCTTACTCATTTGTGAGGCACGTTTTTATTCATTCCAGTCAACATGTCACAATTAATGGTCATAACCTCTATCCTTAGGAAATGTCTAGGAGCAAAAGGAATTGAATTTCCTCTTGTACCGAAAGCCCTAGTTATAGGTTTTATTTGAAACATTTTTTTTTACAGAGCCTAAAAACATCTTCCTTTTAGAGTTTAGGGATAAAAATTAAAAACACAGTATCCTAGGCTTAATGTTGTGGTCTTTTTAAGTTTTCCAGTCTAAGACATTTTAATAAATTGTCTGTCTAAACAACATTGAATGGTAGATCAACTGAGGAAAATTTGATTACTTTTCCAGAGCTAACACTTGATTCTAGTGGCCCAAAACAAAATGTTTACCCAATAAAAGGGCACTTTGAAGTGATTAAAAAGTTTACTTCAACAATCCATTTGTTTTCACAGTATTTACATGACACAAGACAGAGCTAGTATTAGGATTTAAGTAATCTTTATGAGGATGAGTAATAAAAGCCTCCTCCTTCTGCAATGACCAGGCTGTAGGGAAGGAATCACTGCACGGGTGAGAAGCAATGGCTTCATGAAAATAATGCCCCAGACATTCCCCCTTTGTTACTTAGTGCAAGTAAAAACAAGAGACTCTCACATTTGCTTGAGTATTTAATGCCTACATCTTTCAAGCAGGAAGATATTTTGAAGTAGCCCTGAAGCTTAGTATACTCCATGAAAGGCAAGTAAACCTTACTAAATGCTTTGTTTTATAGAGATTAGTACAGGGCAATTCCAGCAGCTCACCTTCACATGGTTGACAGAATTTTCATTGCACACATGTATATATTCAGGGGATAAGGTTATGTGGGCTTCTTTTATTTTTGGAGATTTAAAGCTCACTCACTGAAAACATCTCATTTGGAATAGGGTCCTAGTGAAATAGGAAAAAAAAGAAAGCATAGGGGAAATATATATATATATATATATATATATATATATATATATATATATATTTCTCTGTGATGCAGTACGTTCACATTAGTAGCTAACTGCTCTTCTCATTACTTGTATTAAGTAATTTGGCATATGGAAAATGTATGATTTGTTAACTGTATGCAATTACAAATAATGTATAGTGCAACCAAGGTCTACTTTGGCTTTTCAATTACACTCTGTTTTTATCAAATCACTCAACAGGACTGTGCCTAAGAGAAGAGACTCACTGCTTGTGAAAGAAATATTTTTTGAAATCTTAATTAAAATATATATTATTCATCACCGGTGATCAAAAGAAAACAATTCCAGATGAGACTCAAGAGTCTCCTCAAAATCGTTTCCAGTGTATAGCTCTAGTTTTACTTCACAGGAAGCTCCTATGTCAAATCACTCATTTAATACACATACATTGCTTCGTTCTGATCTTCATTCATAAGGTTTCAAACTGGATTTTTAATTATTTTTATTTCTTGGAAAATGCTATATTTAGGTGGCAGAAGTATCCTTTTTTTCTTTTAACACAAATTTTTTGTTCAGCCTCAGATTTTATCTCTCCTACAGCTAAACACGAAGTTTATTTTTACTCTTATTTTGCCCTCACTGTACTTCCTTTCCCTCACTGAGGATTTTAATTTCTCTTTCTCAGGTATCAGCAGTTTGCAATCAACTCTGGCAACACTGGCTGGATGCAGTTCTTACCTCTTAAATGTCAGGGCTTGTAAAAGTTGCTTAGAGAAGACCTAGCTCAATAAAATTGTATCAGTGTTTAATAAATCTTACACTGCTGTGATAAGAATGCAAAGGGCAGGGTATTTTTCTCACAATCACTTCGCACTTGGTCATGGGCAGCACAGCATGCCACACCACGCCTTTATTGTCCTCTCCATGTGGCCCTTGTTTATTTTCAGTGTCAGTAAAAGCACCATCATAGACTTGCCGCTGTTTAATTAATCATTCAGCTACCAGTGAAGGTTTTTTTTTTTTCCTGTAGACTTCAGGAAGCTTGCTGGAGAGGTATTCAGCAGCAGAGGAGCTGTTTGCTAGCCCTGATGGTTACCTGTCAGGGAATGTCAGCAAGGAAAATGATAGGGAGGAAGCCAGGCAGAGATAATACGTGTGATTCTCAAAATATCTGTCATGTAAGAAGCAATTTTCAATGAGAAAAGTACTTTCATGTGATCTCAATGCATATGAGGATGTAATTTTATTCATAGATTATTTTTGGATTTTTTTATTTATTGAGAACATAAAAATGAAAACTTTAACTAGCTCTGTAAATGAGGCAGTGCAACGAATTCATGTAATTCTACAAACATTTCTTCCTATCAATTTTACATGGAAATCACGTTAACTGGTAGCAAAATGATTTGGAGATAATATTAACCCAGAGGCATCATACAATAGAAATAGAAAACATTAGAATCTGTGGTACCCTCCCATTCTGTCCAATGCTTCTCATTTTCTATGATTTCCTCCACCCTTCCCACACCCCTAGATGCTAATTTGTTTAGAAGAAATTAAAACTCTGAGATGCATATCATTATATTTCAGCTTTCCTAATGTTCACTGCAGTACATAGTTAATGTTCTTCATTTTACATTGGCTGCACTTCACTCTTAGTTGTCTTTCTCTTCTGTTTTCTCACCCTTTATTTCAATGCTAGGGGTTATTCCAGGGCCTCTTGCATTGGAGGCAAGCCGTTTTCCTGAAAGCTGTGTCCCAGACTTTTGCAGCATTTCTGATGTCTCTTTCTAACTTTTATTGACTCTTCTTTATCTTTAAACTCAAAATTTAAACATTTAAGACTTTTTCTCTTCTTCATTAGTAGTAAAAACTGCTTCCCTGTTTGACCATGCTGATTTACAAACCTGCCAAAATTAGACGATTTTAAGATCCTGATGTTGGGCTCTTGAGGAGCTCTCTCTGGCCCTTCATTTGTTTACTGATATTAATAAAAATTTGTAACTTTTCTGCATGATGATGTTATAGGATTTGATACAATTTTAATCTTAATGCTTTTTCTTTATGCATATAGACACTGTTTAGAGTATGGAGTTAGGGCATCACTAAGTTTTAAAAATATGTCTGGGGCTTATTTTAAAAAACACTGTAGAAGTGATTTGTATTTCACTTTGTTTTGGATTTTCTCTAATCTTCCAAAGATTTATATTGAACTGAAAACTAACTCTTGTAATAAATCTCAAAATTTATATAATTTACCTAAGTACTTCAACTTCTGAATTGTTTATTTTCCTTCCTTGTTTTAGAATTTTTTTTTCTGAAATATCTTAAACATGTTGGTTCCTTATCACTTCTGTTTTGTTTTTCTTTCTGGTAATGTCTATGTTCAATATCCTTAATCATCCATAATTAATAATTTAAAATAGGCAATATTATGTTTACTTACTGGAAAGTTTCAACAATTTAAGATGAATAATTTTATTACATTGTAGAACACATGTTTTAATTTCTCTAATTTCCTGCCATAATTTTCCTAAGTTATTGAAATAAAGATTAGACTATTTAATCTATGAGATTGTAATTTTCTTTATTTCTTCTTGTAGTAAACAATAGGGAATTCTTTTTAAATATTTTTCATGAAGTACTGAATTTGATAGGGGGAAGGAGAAAAGAAAGCAATATATGTATTCATTAATACAGTTATGTTACTAATTTCTCTTAGTTTATTGAAAGGTAATATTTATGCTGAATAATGTTGTTTGGACAATTAAATGCCAGTATCTTGTACTCTAACTAATTTAATCCTGTAGACCTTTCTCTAAAACACACACACACACACACACACACACACAAAATAGATTACAAAAGCCATCACTATACTAAGCAGAATAAATTCATTTGATCTTCAAACACATTTGAAGCCTTAAATTCTGTTCTTTATCCAGTTGCTTCCATTACTACTTTTATATTATCCTTGGATAAGCAATTTCAGAAAAAAATATGCCATTTGATTGGCTATCATATGGAGATATAGACAGTTTATGAAGTTCAGAAGTAGGAATCCTTCTATGAGTGCAACAAAGCACTATTGTGTAAACGTACCAGAGTGAAAAAAAAATTTACAAGTAGCAATAGCTCAGCAATATTTTATTCCTAAATGTTTAGTTTCAGACAGCCTTCAGGAAAACTGCAAAAGAAAGTATCTTCCACAATCGCACACCCAATTCAAACTGAAATCAGGTAAATTAAGGGAGTAAATAAAATATTAACTTCCACTTTAATGATACATCCAGCTCTTTCCATTCCTTTTTAAAATTCTGGCCATGTATACTTTCAGGCAAAACTGATTTAATGACTCCATATTTCCTAACATATTAGGAAAGAATTTTCAAAGTATTCACTGAATGCTAGATTATGCATCTTTAATCAAATTGATTTTCTTTATCTCTGGATATCATACTTCAAGTTAAATATTCACTATTTCTAACTGACTATGGGATCCCAAGAACTAATTACCAATGTGTTTGGGCACCTTGGAGTCTGCCTGAATCCCTGGTCTCTTTCAGGGTGCTGCCCATATTTGCATCACGATCCAGATATAGCATTTTCCATTGAGCTATCCTCTGCCCTCACAAACCGACAGACTCTGAGAGAATCTCCCAGGTGTCTCACATAGTATGCTGCTTTCCTTTCATGTTACATATTATAACAATTAAAGAAGAGATGAGACATCCTGAATATGGAATTACATCATTTTCATATTACAATATTTGAAAATAGCTATTTAATGAATATTTATTGATTAGATGAAATCCATCTACAAAGAAGCTATTCATAGTAGTATTGATTGAAATAAGCTGTGTATTAATTTTGCACTGTATTCTAACAATGTGCTATGATTAATAACTTTTACTATTGTTTAGGAAAGCTACTTATACTCAAGTTTGTAAATATAATTCAGTTAGGTCACCTCATATATGTTTTATAGTTTGTCCACCCTATCTGTGGTTTCAGATTGTTACTCCACCATTTAAATAGTCATTGTCTTCTTCTCTTAGAGGAACTTAAAGGAATGAGTGGTATTCGAGTAAAAGGAACATTCATTACCAATCATAATAATTATAAGAAGTACTGCATATTTTGTGTCAGCAAATTTATTTGACTCTAATCATAGAAAAACAAATTTATAAAATCATGTATCTTTGAAATTTGAGAGTAAAATGGCTGGAAAAACAGTTTGGAGGATTAAATTACCTTCCTAAGGGGTCACAGGAGCCTAGAGTTCCATCCCCAGGCCTGCTGTGCCGGTCCCACCCCCAGGAAACCAGAGACAGTCATTGAGACTGGGCGTGGTGACATGCACCTGTAATCCCAGTTCTTGGGAGGCTGTAAACAGGTGGATCACCACGAGTCTGATCTAGCAGTGAAACCCTGAACACCCTATAGACTCTTCCCTGAAATACAGAAAAAAAAATTGTGAGTAAGGCAAATCACACGCTAAGTCACCACGAATTTTTGCAACATCATGGTGCAGAAACTTTTCTCAAAAAACAGAGGAACAAAACATTACTTGAATTTACCATTGTATTTGTCTGCATAACTATCTCCAAGAACAGATCAGCAAGACATGGTTCAAACTATTAGCTAAGGCAAAAATGGATAGGAAGTATGAGTAAACAATGAAACAAAGTAAGTGGAAGAATGTGTTGAGAACAATGGAATGTTCTAAAGTCATAGAGATTGCCTGTTCTACCATTAAGAATTGAAAGCAGAAAATCTCTATGTTTTGAGTCCCCCAAAATGATCTTAGATAGCTAATAGTAGGCATAACACTGATTTTTGTGACTAAACTATCACAGGCTACGAAAGCCATTTTAATGGGGTTACACAAAGCGCAGCAATTTTCATGGATAGTTCCCTGAATAGCACCTCCTGTATCAAAAATATTACTATTGGTGTATTTTATAGACAATTTATATAAATAGGAGAGATCATTTTATTTGTGGGAAATGATAAAAATATGTGATGCCACATCTTTAAGAACTTTGAACCAAAAAAACAATCATAAGCACTAATCACAGAAGTATCTAAAAATAATGGTAAAAGATTTCATCAACAACTGTAAATGATAGTTAAAAAAAGATATTTTTGTAGTTTCTAACTGGATTGGCTTTGCCTGGTAGGAGCATATTTGAAATAAAAATTTATATTTCATATAGACATGATATAAGTATTTATTTGCCATAAAAATTGTACAAAATTTAAAAGTTGAATCATTTCTGGCACCAAAGTATACATCATTACTTTTCACACAACTATTATAAATCAAGCATAATTGTAAAATTTCAAATTTGCAAGTTAAAAAGCCTTTTTCAGAAAATAGTGATATGATTTTGAAATTGTTTGGAGTTTAGGATTCTATTAAAATATAATTTTAAATTGAATAGTAGACATTTTTATTGTAAAGTTCAGATAGCAAATATGTTAAACGTTGCTAGACTTTACTCTAAGCCAGCTAAATAGCTCAGCAGATTAAAGACCCTGCAAGCGGGCATAGGGGCCAGGGACTCTATCCCTCGGCCTGCCATGCTGGGCCTTCCCCTAGGGTACGCTGAGATGGCAATTGAGCCTGGGCATGATGGCATGTGCCTGTAATGCCAGCTCTTTGGAGGCTATAAACAGGAAAATGACTACCGAGTCTGATCTAATAGTGACACCCAGAACACCATGTAGACCCTTCTCTAAAATACAATAAAAAAAGAATATTCTATTCTGTCATCATAATATGTAATTGATTATATACATTGTCTAAACTAATGGGCATAGCTGTGTTCCCATAAGAGTATGTGGATAAAAAGAGACAATAACAAAACCTGAGTGTTATATTTTTTCATAGGAGGCAACATGCATAACTTTTTAATATATTTAATATTTTGACTTTTTAATTGCTATTTATTCTATTAATATACAGAAATATGAGTTTTTCCTTTTTTTTTTCAAAAATGGAGATTGAACTCATGCCCTTGAGCTTGCCTGGCAAGTGCTTATTCTACTGAGCTATCTCTCGAGTCCCAAGTTTTTCCATTTGGTAAAAAAATTTTCTGGAATATAAATTGATTTTCCTGCACATGAGGTGCAAAGGTAGCAAGTTATTAATGTCATAATGCAGTGATGGCGTAGTTTGTAACTATTTTCTTAAATAAGATGTTTTGTTGTGACAGCTCAGAAAAATTCAGATACTAATGGTCGCTTTGTGGGAACTTTTCTTGTCTTATTTCTTCATAGGCCTCCTCAACATTTTGAGGTTAATTATGCATCCACCTCTCACACTAACGTTATGCCTTCATCCCACTGAGCAAGGAAACTGATACCCCCTTCATCTTCAGTGGATTCTGTAGCTTCAGAATGTTTAACTATATATTTAAAAGGAAGGCATTGAAAGTTGGATTCAAACATTGATACATAAAAAGACTATGTGAATAAAAGTAAGGTAGAAGGGATTTAAAATAAATGATTGCATGCTAGCAAGATAGCTAAACGAACTAATCTACTGCTTAGGCAAGCACAGGGACCAGGGTTTGATCCCCAATACCACATGCCCCACCAACCCTGTCTTCAGGTGCTCTGAGCTTGCCACTGAGACTGAGTGGGATTACACACCTGTAATCCCAGTGGTAAGGAGGCTGAAAACAAGAGGATTACTAGGAGATTGAGCTGTGCAGAGAGATCCTGTATCAAATACACTAAAATTAAAAATAAATAATAATTGAACTCAAAAGAAGAAATACAAATAGAAAGGTATAACACAAGTAAAAGGAACCGAGAAACTGAGGATTGGACACCGAGGAGAGGGCAAGGAGAAAACGTAGGAAATAGGACAAAGGAAAAGGCATTCAGTTATATGCACAAGATGGACAAGGCAATGATCCTGAGAAATATCGGCAGGTTTTTGAAACTAGCAGTTAATTGGTAGAACTCTCATTCTGATTAAACTATACATGCTGATACCTGTGAACCAAGCAACTGCACTTAAGATAGCAATGTGTAATACTAGGGCCGTGCTTGGAATGCCTGTCATCCTGGTCTTCTAAATATGTACTTTTTGTCATGACATACCAATTATTACCATACTGTCTCTCAAGTAAAAGTTTGTTTATTTAAAAAAATTGGGTAATAAATAAAAGAAAGACACAACAAAGAGAATGTCACAGGACTGTCCTGCTACAATGCTGTATATGGTTAGATTTAAAATTTCTGTGAAAAAATATGCAATTGTTTATTCATATTATTTAAATATTTTTCATCTTCTAAATTTTTATCTCCATATTCTGTAGGGACTTAAAGTTTAACTTACCAATATGTGGTGGAAAATACCTGCTCCATGTTATGCCTAAGATGTTTGACATTCAGAAAGATAGTGAAGTTAAACCTAAATGCATGTGTTGAAGGGTAATAATAAGCTTCTCTTCAGCAGGGTTAACAACCTATGTTTGCAGACCAAAAATTAGAGAAATGGAAGAGCTGCAAGGACAGCTGACATTTTGAACCTAGGCTTTCAAGGTCTCTGAGGACATAGGAGAACCTATACTGTAACATCATGTAACTCAGTTGTGTCTCAAATTTTCTGATCAAGGAGTTTATGGGGCCACAGAGCAACATGATTGATGATTTAGAGTGTGCCTAAGGAGAGTCACATGGAGAGAAAACGTTCTCTGACGCTTTCACAGAGAGCAGTGACCATGACTCATCCACAAGGCTGACACGGGCAAAGTATCTGAAAACTGCAGTACAGGGTTACAGGATAAATCCTGAGAAGACTTGACTGATCTTATCAGATACAAAAGTTACATCTCTTGTTATATTGGTCTTGCTTTATATTGATCTTAACCATCCAGCAGAAAAGTATAAAGACGAGGTATATAAAGTGAAGCTACATTAATATGCTGAGCTGTGAAAGGCTCAAGTCAACAACTTCTGTGGATAACCCACTACTATTGTGGTCTGAAGGACTGTGCTTTTTGTTTTGTTTTGTTCTTTTGCTAAATTCACATACCTATAATATTTAGATGCCAATGCAACACCCATCTCTGATAGAGCTAATCAAAAAAGGGGATGCAAAGGAAGGACAATTTTGTGTCTGTATATGCAGAATAGTTAGGATAGATATACAGCTACTTTTGCTTGATTCCATGAGAAGAAAGATTTATACTAATAGTGTTTGGACAGGATATCCTGTCTGCATCTTGTACAATGTATAACCACTAGAAAGATAACACTGTATAATGTATTAAATATTGAAACTGTCCTATTAAAATTAAATAAATATATGTTTGCTTTATGGTAAGACAAAGATATAGGCATATAATATTTTTAATCAATGTATTTAAAGGAAATGATATATTTTAGTAGTACCTTTGTTTCCAGAAGGAAATTGTGTACACAGAGTATTCTCTAGAAAAATATGTTCCTGGGATGTACTTCTTCACGTTCATAGTTTTTATAGTACTACTAAGTGTGTAAAGACAGTGTCTCCCTGAGGAAATTCCTTAGTGATAGAGAGTAGGTGTTTCCAGGGAAAAAAAGTGTATGTGATGGTGGACCAGGTAATTTGTGCCTTTGAGAATATGACCAGCACAGAGGAGATAGCTCGGCAGCATGAGCACTGGCCTGGCAAGCTCAAGATCCTGAGTTCAGTCTCTGGTTCAAAGAAAGGAGGAGAGAGAGAAAGAGAAAGAGAGCAGATGTAATCTGCTACGACACTACTTAAAGGAACTAGGCAGTCCTTTTTCCTTGGCAATGATGGTTCAGATACTAATAAAGGGCTCCTCAGCTTTTTTTTTTTTCTAAAGTCATTTAAAAATGAAAGCTATAGTTACCCTTAATATATTTAAAATAATTTAGTTCTCTAATTTCTTATTTTCTTTCTCTGTATAAATCTTTCTTTAAATCACTTGTCCAAAAACTCAGTATTGGATCAATTGATTAAATAGCTCAGTGCTATGTTCTCAGGTTTGCTATTGAAATGAAGTATTGGTCTTTCATTCTCTGGGTCATTGAAAGTCATCTCACATGTTTGTGTGAACCTTTATACTCACTCATCACGAGCTGTGTGTCTGTGCACAAATCGATAGAGACACTTGACATTATTTCTTCCTAAAAACCAATTTCCGGATTGTTCACATAAATGGTGTTAATGATGGTAATTTTTTCAATCAATTTACCCACATTTTCAAGATAAATGAAGTGGGAAGCCCCATATTTTTGGCATTTGCTATTACACTTTCAGCAGAATGTCATAAAATATTAATTTTTTTTCTTTGAAGATTGGCAACCTTAGAATTCTGTATTGTATTATGTTGCTGTTCTACATGGTTAACATAGCAAAGTGGTATCAAGATGACAGTAAGCCTACTTCAAAGTCATGAAGCAGCACTGTCATGTTGATGTACTGCTGTGGTTAAAAAATGGAACCTTGTATGGATGCTCAGACACAGACTCACACTGAACTGTAACCAGAATAATAATAAAAATACATATAAATGCTTATCTTGGAGCAAAATACCAAATCCAGATACCCTAAAAGAAAGAAAAGAAGAAAGCACACATCTATATGTATATGTATAATATATAAAATATAATGTGTGGTATTTTGGAAATATTTCAACCTAATTTTTCTCTACCTATTTTCTTTCAAACAGTCTTATTAAAATCAAGGGTTAAATGGCTTGATTTTAATAAGACTGTATGAGGAGATAGCTCACCAACCTTACAGCCTGCTTAGCAGAAACAGTGTCCTGGTGTTGATCCCCAGTACTGTATGTTGTGCCAGCCCTGAAAACCAGATGTGCTATGCCAGCCACTAGAACAAGGCATGGTGGTGTTTACCTGTAGTACCAGCACTGAGGACGGTGGGACAGGAGGATCACTGAGTCCAAGCTGTGTACTGGGACCTTGTACTAAATGAATGAATGAATGAATGAATGAATGAATGAATGAATGAATGAATGAATAAATAAATATTTAAAATCCAGTGCCAACAAACAATGTAGAAGACAACTTGGGTAACAAGTATTGTGTTTAACAACTTGCTGCATTGAAAAAAATGAAATTAAAACAGTTGCAATAGTGTTCATAAAATAATCAAAAAAAGACTCGGTATAATGTTTCTGTTTTATGTTATTTGGAATCCGGTTTAAAATACCAACATTTCATTCTGGATGGTATGCTGTCGAGAAACAGAAATGATTAAATAAGTAGGTATAATAATATTCTTATCTGGGCAGGGGAGATGGCTCAGTGGAATAAGAGCTTCCATGGCAAGTACAAGAGCTTGAGTTCAATCCCCAGTTCTGCAGAATAATAATAACAACAACAACAACAATAACAATAATAATAATAATAATAATAATAATAATAATACTCTTATCTATACATTGACAAGAATAAAGGCATTGCAGCATTTCATTGGGAAGGAGAGAGTTGCCATTTATGCTAGCTGGAGAGAGGAATTTTAAAATTATTTCTGAAATTATACATGTCATTACCTCTTCTATATATGAAGACATGCTTCCAGAGTCTTTTTTTCTTCCTGCAGAACACTCATACATGGATGCAGATGGCCTAACACTTTTGAAACCTGACAGTTTTTATAATTGTATTTTTTTAATGTCTTTGGTACAGGTTCTCACTAGGCAACTTGGCCTTTTAGTGATCCCCCTGTACATCCTTCCCAGCTCTAGGGTTACAGGGATGCACTGCCACTCCTGGTCTTGGAGGCCAGCTCCGTGCACCCAGAGGTGGGGCTAGCACGACACATGGTGCTGGGATGGAACTCTAGTCTCTGAGCTTGCCTATTCAGGCAGTCTGCTGAGCTATCTCTCCTTATACTTACATTTGGAATTTGTGCCTCACTAACTTTCCCTGCCTGAACTTCAGTGTATTTTTCCCCAATTTCAGTTTCCTAAATATTGGGAAAACAGACATATCCCTCACACATAGCTTGTTTTCACTGTTTGAATATGACAGTATAATGTACTGTCATATTGTTATGCAGTAATTAATCAAGCAATTGATTAATTAATATATATATTATATAAAGTATCACCAATGATTAATTATTCCATTTCACATTTTTTATGTGAAACATTGTAGTAGCAATCTGATTTCAACTTGTTGCCTTGCAATTTAAATGAATTAGTTCACTTGTTTTGACAGATTTCTGATGGTTTCACTGTGCTTTTCTGTATTTAGGATTGTGTTATCTACAAAGAGAAAAATTCGGAAACTTTCTTTCCAGCTCACTTCATCATATTGGCTTTTTTCTATGCTTTCCTTATTTCGCCAAGCATAAAAAATCTTATCTTCCATCCACATTGCCATAAATGACAAGATTTGATATCGGGTTACTGCTGAATAGTATCGAACTATGAAAACATAATATGCCATCTTTTCCTGACCATTAGGCAATGGAAATAGGATTGTTCATATTTCTTGGCTATAATGGATAATACTGCAACAAACGAGGAATTGAAGGATGTCTTCAATATACTGATGTATTTTTTGTAGATATGGGCAAGATGTGAGATTGCTGGGTTGTAATGAAGTTATAGTTTTAATAGACTGAGAAATCATTATAGTGTTTTCCACAATGACTAACTTAAAATGCATTCCCACCTTTGGTTTGTAAGAGTTAACTTTTCCTCATTTCTTTTCAACTAATACTATTTTTAGTATTTCTTTTAATGGTCAGTCTTAGTAGAATGAAGGACGAACATTATAAGTTTGTGCATGAAATGAAATATCACATACTAATCAATAAAATATGCAATGTTATGATTTAATTTATCACTCATAAATTTGAATTAACAAGAAAATATTGAAATAGAACAACCTTATATGTTAAAACAGACTTTCAGAAAATCATATTACAAAACACTTCTTACTCTATGCTCATTTTAGCTTTGTTCACAAAAGCATGATACTGAATTTCTTTCTTTATTTATTGATTTTTTTTTTTTTTTTTTTTTTTTTGTGGAACCAGGGATTGAACTCAAGCCCTTGTGCTTGCCTAGGAAGCACTTATTCCACTGAGCTATCTCCCCAGCCCTGAAAGCATGATATTGAAACAACTCAAATTTTAGTTTGTGAATTAATTAATGGAGATAATGTTATATTTATATAATGGACTGCTGTTTAAACTTTATAAAAGAAATACTGAAACTGACAGGGATATAAAGGACTTATTCAGTGAAACAAGCCTGTCATGGAAACATAGAAACACAACATATTTCATGATTCTACTTACAGCATAATTGTAATTAAAATAATTGCATATGAACAGAGAAGAAAAAGTTGTACCAGAGGCTAGTTATGAGAGGAAAGCAAAAATACAGAACTTTTAATGGCTATTAAGATTATGCGATGGAAGATGAATAAGTCCCAGAAATCTCGATAGAAAATAGTATCCATTGTTTTAATGATAGGTTCTAGAGCAAGATAGGGCTTCAGAACAAGTGCTGATGGGACTGTGGGAAAAAGGAACTGAAAACACAAGCAGCATGAAATACTCTTGGAGGTGTAGAGTGGAAGTGTAGACTGGTGCAAGCACTGTGGCAAATGGTGTGGAGACTTTAAAAAACTAAGATTAGAGGTCCAACTTGACTCAGATTCTCTCCTCCAGGTATCTTCTCAGAAGAATTAAAAGCATCATACTACAGTTGTATACCATGGACATAGCAGCACAACTTTTAATAGCTAGTTCAATTTGGGAAACATCTCAAATGTCCATCAACTGAGAAAAGAATAAAACAAAATCACATTTTTTTCTAATACAATAGAGTATTACTCAGCCACAAAAGGGATAAAATGGAAACCTTTATTTGTAAATTGCAGCTGGAGTTGGAGCTAAGTAGTACAAGTGCCTGCCTAGAAAACATAAGGTCCTGAGTTCAATTCTTGGAACAAAATTATATAACCAATATTTTTATAGGTAAATGGATGTAAGTTGAGGCCATAATCATAAGTGAAATAAATGGTACTTATAGGTGCAAACATCATGCTGTCTCTCTCACTACTATAAGAACCTAAATAAGTAAGTAAGATCCAAATGCACAACAGATATTTTCAATTAGGAAGAAAGGATTCAAAAGAAAAAAGAAACTGATTGAGGAAGGGGAGAAAAAAGGGAAATATATAAATGTATATTCCCCCTTTCTCTTTCCAATGTCTCTCTCTCCCTTCCTCCCTCTCTCTTTCTCTCTCTATGTATATGTATTATGCATATATATATATATACATATATATAATGTATATGTATTATGCATATATATATACATATATATAATTAATATAGTTATATAGCTAGTTTTTCTTTATTCATGGAGTAGACAGATTATTACTAGCATTGTTTGGACAATATTTCACTCAGTTTATATTCTAAATAACTGCTATTGAAATAACAATACCCAATGTATTTAATATTGTTAATCTTACTAAATTAAAACTATTTTATTTCCATTTTTTTCTTCTCTTTACAATAAAAAGAAAATGAAAGCAATGGTTCTTTGTACAGAAAATAGACACATATTCAAGAAAGACTAATACAAATTAGAGAAGAAATTGTTTTTTAGAATGCCTTTGTTTAGTAACTTACTGTGTTTTTTACCTGCTATGTTTTGGTTCTCTTCTCCCTGCAGAGAGAGACAGAGGGATGGACAGTTAGACAGACAGAGATCAAAACATCACGCATACCAAAATGCATACATTAAAAGTGTGTGATTTTGTTTACATGTTTACAGTTATATTTTATTTTCATTTCATTACTGTTTTTTGATAACCCCATTGCAATTCATGCAAGGTATTTTTTCATCTCTGATATTTCCTTGAGTTAAGTGAATTCTGGGACCTTTTTAAAAAACTGTACTGTTTTCCATAAAGTTTCACTGTCTGATTTTACTTTTTTTGTCTTTGTAATCTATTCTAACATTTTGAACATATATATCTGTTCAATTTTTATAGTACTAATTTTTTACATACCTTGTCTCATTTATTCATGTGTTATAATCTCCATATAATATATTATCTCTTCTGGCCATTTTTCTAATGTGTATTTTTGCACAGGATCTCACTAGACAGCTCAGACTTGTAGTGATCCTTCTGTTTTCAGCCTACACAACACTTGGATTATAGGCATGCACTGCACTTGTTCATGAGCCCACCATGCCTGAGGGTAGGGGGCAGCATAGCATATAGAGCAAGGAATCGAACCCCATTCCCTGTGCTAGCCTAAGCAGGTACTTAGTATGCTGAGCTATCTTGTCAGCCCTGGTCATTTTTGTTTTCTACAAATAAATATATTTCAGTACTGTCAAATTCACATAAGAACCTAGTCTGGAGTGTTCAGTGTTTTCCTGAAACAATCTTTTCTTCTATCTTAAAGACATTTGCTTCTAGTTGAAAATAATTTAAAAGCTCTTGTTTGATTTTATTAGGGCACATACACTAAAACAAATTTCTATTAAATAAGATGAGGTCTATGTAACATAAGGTTTTAAACACCAGTGTAGCTTGAAGACTACTTTCACACCGGAGTTTCTAAAGCATTCTACCAGATTTCAATATTCTCAGAAGAGAGATAAATATTTGCTTGAGCATTTGGTGTCAAGACAGCAAGCAATGCTGAAAAGAAATCAGAACTCTATGCTTGCGGGTAAATGTATCGTTTATTCTCATCTATTTCTATACATTCTTGTTATATCTTGGTAAATGTTCTGGCTTTGTAACTACTGCTATGTTTATTCATGCTACGTTGTAAGTATGGCCATAGCTGTGGCCAATTGTAAGACACACCCGTGTGCTGGAAACAGTCAAAAGACACCATAGGGACAAGATGTGGTTGGGAATCAGCACTTCCATGTATCAAGAAATACATGCACGTACCTCTGCCCTCTGTTTAAAAGTTAAGCTCAATTTATTGTAACCTTCCTTGTGGATCTTAGAATAATTTTTTCATAAGATTTATGGAACTGTGTATTTTTATTTAATTATATTGGAAGGTTAAACGTAATGATAAATTTTCTGTAAATGACTGTGGAATTCAAGACAAATATATGAATACCATTTATTAAATGATTAAAATTCTTTTCAAATTTAATTGGTGTTTTTAGTTAACAGTAATAAATAATGTTAACATTTTATATGCAGATTTTTTCACATAGTTCATTTTTTATTTACATATCAATAATCCATTTCTATTCAATTTGGAGAAAAAGTACAGGAATACATTTAGTGGGATTTTAGGAATATTGTATATGTCAAGCATAATAAAATAAATTAAATATGAATGTATCAACTGGATTTTATTTCTATTTTTAATGTATATCTTGGCACAAAAATTTAAATTTAAAATTATTTTAGCTTCATAAAACTGTTCATATCTGGAAACATGAGATTTTTTTCTTATACTTATTACTAAATGTCACCCACTAACACTTGGAATAAAATAAATGGTAATCTTTTAGGCAAAATAATTTTATGTTCTGATACTTAGGTTAACGTCATCATATAAAAATCTGAAAGAATTAATTTATTTGAAATGCTTTTGACTTCCTTACAGAGACAATCTATATTTCCTGATTTTTTTAGAACTACCATTTGCCTATAATTTAAATTTTATTGATATTTGAAGTCCTTGCTCAAATTTCATGAAATATTTGTGCATATTTACTTTAAATTAAAACAAATTAATCCATTATATTTTTTAACATTTATTTGTTTGAACTGATTCAAGTCCTTGTTTCACTTGGACTTCTACCTGTTTCTGCATATTCCAATGTCTAACAAAGGTTACATTAGTTTTTCACATATATATTATGTTAGTCTACTCCTTTTCTAACAGTATTGAAAAACAAACATTATACTCCATGATTGCAGGCAAATTACATATATACTCCAATCAAATCCATTGGCAAGGAAGTTTTTACCACTCTTTAAGAAGCAATTTTAAACTGTAACTTGAATTTGTCTTTTAAACTCTTCTATCAAAGTTGCATAAATGCCCTTCAATTTACAAAGGCTAGCATTTAAAGCATAAACAAGAATATTCAATTTCATTTTAATAGGAGAAGGATAGAGGTAGATATTGGTAGAAATTCACAGAAATTTTAATTTTCAGCTATAAGCGAGTATGTCAAAGGCTAACCTGTATTTGTTTTTACTCAAACAATTCACAACCAGGCTGGAAGGATATCTGCACGGGAGAACATCCCCCAATACTGCAAAAATTAAGAAAATTTAAATAAATACTATCTAATAAACATAATTATATTTACCAAACTATTATAAGAACAAAAATATCATGTTCCAGTCTAAGTATATAGGTTATACTTTTTAAAAAATTACAAACATATTAAGTAAAATCATCCCATTTTGTCTAGCTTTTTATTTCCAAAATAACACAGTAGTAAGCTCATATCTGCTCAGTAGTTCTAGAAGGACTGCTGACTTGGATCTCTCATTATTTGGATCTCGCTCTCTGTCTCTGTCATGCCAGCCAAACATGGGTATACTTTAGTATAGCTTTTGAATTAGACAGCTCCTTTTAACGATCTCTTTGTGTTATAAGAACATTTTTGTGAAATAATTTTACTTTGGAATTTCTGAGAGTGTTAAGCATTATTAAATACCTATTTTAAATGACTTTTGTAATAAATAATTTCATATGGCAATTTGACAATAAAAAGACAGAAAAATTACAAAATAAAATAGTAGGACCACACATTAATTACTTTTCTTTCTTTTACAAGGCATTAACATGAGATTCAGCAAAATAAAACTTGTTCTTTGACTTACAGGTAATTAAGGAATTAAGGAATAGACTGCATTTTTTTTCATAATACAGTGGTTTATAGTGCTTCATCCTAAATTTTCACAGGAAAAGAATGATGAAGTCACACACCCTTCTAAAGTATTTGTGAAATGTGTTCTTTCAAGTGCTGTGTTTATGTTCTATGACCTTACATGACAAGAAGAATGAAGATTCTCATGGCTCTGTTTCAAAACACAAAGTATATAATGATAAGTATTAATTGCAGTAGTGTGTAGAATTAAGCGTGCAGGTGAAACAAATTATTTCAAACAACATCTTAATTCCAAAGTCTGTAATGTTATTATTATATGTAAGAACTTTCCTTATTTGAAACAAACACAGCAACCACTCACTGCCATTATGGGCTTCTGGACTTTATTGGATTACTTTGCTGAATTCATGCACCTACAATATATGAATGGCAATGGAATACCCATGTCTGACAAAAGTAAACAGAAAAAGGGGATATAAATGAAGGACCATTTTGTACCGAAACTATATATATATATATATATATATATATATATATATATATATATATATATATATTTCTGTATATACAAAATAGTTAGGATAGATATACAGCTACTTTCTCTTAGTTCACTGAGAAGAAAGTTTTGAACTAGTAGTGTTCAGACAGGATATCATGGCTGCCTCTTGTACTATGAATAACTACTATGAAGACAGCAATATGCAATTTATTAATTATTGTAACTGTCTCATTGCTATTTCTTTCTCAATAAAATTAATAAAAATATCCAACTTAATAATAACTTATTTTTGGAAATGCTGAGGAGTATCACAGATTGCATGTGTCAACATTTTGTAAAATAACTTTTTTTAGCATGAAAGCTCTAAACACTATTAGTACAAATGATATCATTGAACTAAGAGAAAGTAGGTGTATATCTATTCTAACTATATATATATATATATATATATATATATATATATAGTGTATTTTTCACTACAAAATAACATGTCTACATATTATACTATGAATAACTACCATAAAAAAATATCCAATGTGTTTAAATGTGTTTATTGTAACTATGCTACTAACCTGTTTTGAAACTGTCTCATTGCTATTTCTTTCTCAATAAAATTTA
>PVKA01033986.1:0-23868 GCA_004027165.1 Ctenomys sociabilis | reverse complement strand
ATGTTCTCAGCAGTAATCCTTTGTCTGAGGAACAGCTGGCAAACATTTTGTCCCACATTGTGTGTTGTGTCTTCACTCTGTTGGTGGTTTCTCTTGCTGTGCAACAGCTTTTTAAAAAGATGAGATCCCAGGGGCCGAGGAGATGGCTCAGTAGAATAAGTGCTTCCCTGGCAAGCTCAAGGGCCTGAGTTCAGTCCCTGGTTCTGCAACACACACACACACACACACACACACACACACACACACACACACACACACACACACAATCTGGCTGGCCCTGTAAAAAGATGAGATCCCAGTGTTGATTTTTGCTAGTTTCTGTGCAATTGGGGTTTTATTCATAGTCTTTTGCCTACTCCAATGTCTTTAAGAGTTTTACTTATTCTGTCTTCCAGAAGATTTAATGTTTCTTTTTTAATATTTCAATCTTGGATCCATTTCAAATTTAGTTTAGTACAAGGGCCAGGGATTGAACTTCAGGAATTTTAGGAATGTTTTCTCTAATTCTGCAAGACATGCCTTTGAAATTTTGTTACACCTGTACTTCCTACCCAACAGTAAGGGATATCTTTGCATTTTCTGATACCCTCTTTAATCTCCTTTTACAAAGTAATGTAGTTTTCAATTTAGAGGTCTTTTACATCCATCATTAGATTGATTCCTAGGTATTTCATTTTTTTGGATGCTGTTGTAAAAGGTATTGTTTCCCTAATTTCACTCTCAGTAAGTTTGTTATTGGTGTACAGGAAAGAAGACTGTTGATTTTTCACTGTTGACTTTGTATCCACCTGTGCTACTGAGTTTGCTTATTTAATGTAGTAGTTTCTTAGTGGAGTTTTTGAGATCTTCTAAGTAGTGTATTGTGTCCACTGCAAATAATGATAATTTCATTTCTTCTTTTCCTTTTATTACTCCTTTCTCTTGTGTAAGTGTTCTGGCTAAAGTTACCTGTAGTATGTTGAATAAGAGTGTGAACAGTAGGCACTCTTATCTTGTTCCTGATTTTAGAGTGAAAGTTTTCAGTTTTTGTGGATTTAGTGTGTTGTTAGCTGTTGTTTTGTCATAGGCACTTTTATCAGACTGAGACAAATACCATCTGTGGTGGATTGACAACTGATGGTAAACCTGTAATACCCAGCTGAACTAGTGCTGAATGTGTAGGGCCCTCCTGTGGATTGTTGCCAGCATTATAAAAAGGAGAAGTAGCGAGGAATAACAAGGTCCTATTTGTTCTCCTGGATGAACTTGTCATTCTGGCTTTCCTGATGTAACTCAGCTCTTAGCATCATCAGAGAAACTTGGGACCTTGTTGCTGTGTATGGCTACAGTTCACTTTGGGGGAACTCTAGTTCTTATTTTACATGTTCCTGGCTCTGGAAGGGAAGATGGTGCAATGTTCAGACTCCTATAAAAGCTTGATGTGCTATCTCTCATCATATGAACTCGGCTGTTTTCATCATTGGAGGAGCTTGGAATCTTATTATTGCTGTTTATGTCTATGGCATCTTTCAGGGAGCTCTGATTCTTTGAGCACCCCTTCTTGGCTCCAGTGAAGATTCCTCAGCCCACTGACCTTTGGGCCTTTCTAGCACAGATCTGTGAATCAGACTTTCATGAGACACTGTCATAGGGTCATTGTCATTTGCTTGAGGTCTTCACCTACTCATGTAGGACGTTGCTGTGGGATCTAGGTTTTCAGCTGCATTCTTTGACTCTTCAGGGTGTGGCATATTTTTTGTACTGTCTTGTACTTGACTGTTTGGGTGACTGCTATAAAATAATCCTGTAAGTTATGTGTCCTGTACTAATTTTTTCCCTTGTAAACCCTGGCTACAATACCATTTATTCCAGTTTTCTATAGGGTTTTTAAAAAATCATGAATGGGTGCTGGCTTTGTCAGAAGCTTTTTCTGCATCTATCAAGATGATCATATTATTTTTGTACTTGGCTTTATTGATGTGGTATATTACATCTATTAACTTAGGTTTGTAGAACCATCCCAATACCCCTGGCATGAATACCATTTGGTCATGGTGTATAATCTCCTTGATAATGTGCTGCATTTTGTTTGTGAATGTCTTTCTTTCTTTCTTTCTTTTTTTTTTCACGGTACTGGGGATTGAACTCAGGACCTTACGCTTGCTAGGCAAACACTTATTCTACTGAGCTATCTCCCCAGTCCCCTGTTTGCGAGTATCTTATTGAGGATTTTTGCATTTATGTTTATTAGGGAGATTGTCCTGTAGTTCTCTTTCTTAGTTGAGTCCTTCTTGAGTTTTGGTATAAGGATTAATGTGTGTTTCTGGGAATTAATTTGTGAGTATTGCTTCCATTTCTTTCTTTTTTGAGACTGTGTCTCTCTATGAAGTTCAGACTGTTCTTGAGCTCACAGCTCACTTTGTACCCCGGGCTGGCCTGGGACTCATAGTGATCCTTCTGCCTCAGCTTCTGAAGTACAGGGATTATGAGTGTATGCCATCATGCCTGGCTTTTTTTTTTGTATCAAGGATTGAACTTGGGATCTGGCACTCGCCAGGCAGGTGCTTATGCCACTGAGCTATCTCCCTAGCTTTTTAAAAAATCTTTTATTATGTGGTACGGAGTCTTGCTACACAGCTCAGACTCACAGTGACCTTCCTGTCTCAGCCTCCCCAGCTATGGGATTGTAGGCATGCATCACTACACTCAGTTTCAGTGGCTGGCACAGTGTGCCCAGCATGGCATGTGGTATTGGGGATTCAGTGTGGGTCCTTGTGCTTACCAGACAGACACTTAGACCAAGGAACAATCTCCCCAGCCCTTTCCCTTTCAGTTTCTCAGTTTGAGAAGTAGTGGTGTTAGGTCTTCTCTAGAGTTCTTACAGAATTCATCAATACGTCTATCAGTGCCTGAGTTTTTTGTTGTTGGTAGGTTTACAGTTATATTTTGATTTATTTCATTGGTTGGTATTAGTTTATTTAGGATTTTTATGTCTTCTTGATTCAGCTTTGGTAATTCATTTATATCTAGGAATCCATCATTTCTTCTGCATTTTCCATCTTATTAATACAAATTTTCAAAGTAGGTATAGATGGTCTTCAATTTCTTCAGGGAAATGAGATTCACTCTTGTGATTTCATCCTTTTCATGCTTAGTTGTGTGGATTTGAGTCTTTTCTTTCTTTTTTTATAAGATTGGATAAGGGTTTGTTGATTTTATTTACTCTTTCAAAGAACCAACTCTTCCAATCATTAATTCTTTGTATTTTTTTGTTTTTTAGTGCACTAATTTTTGCTTGTATCTTTATAATTTCCTCCCTTGTATAAGCTTTTGTCTTAGCCTATTCTTTTTCTAGAACGTTACCATTAAGTTGTTTATTTGCACTTGCTCTGTTTTCCTGATATGGGTATTCATTGTTATAAATTTTCCTCTTAGGACTTCATTTATTATGTTCTATAATTTCTGATATGCTGTTGTTATCATTTAATTGTTGAAGCTATCTAATTTCTTCTTTAATTTCATTGTGAGCCATTGGTTGTTCAGGAGGATGCTATTTAGTCGGTTTTCAGTTTTTGAAGTGGTTTTACTGATGATGGACTCTTGTTACTTAAATTTTGTTTATGGAATTGTTAAGGATGAATTTTAATGATAATGTTGGGTGTCATACAAACATGAAAGTGCAGTTATTGAGGTTTATTTTGTTGTGGTAATAAAACTTTTTCTTACTATAATGTTACCAGAAGGAGTTTGAGGAGGAGGTCACCCAAAGAGAAGATGGGTGACCTCAAACCATGCTGCTCCCTAGAAAAAGGAAATAGGTTTGTTAATTCTTAACATAGAAAAAGAATTCCAAGATTTGTCAGTGAGAGGCATAAGTAGATTTATTAAGCAGTGTTGGGTTGGGTATATACATATATGTGGTCTTAAAGGTATAATTCAACATGGGTGATTTAAGTTGTTTTGCCTAAAAACATTCTTTGAACCCCATCAATGTTTTTTCATTCTAAAGTCAAGTTACTCCCCTTTTCCTTATGAAATAGCTTAATTTTTGGACTAGTAGTGTATTTAAGAGATTTGGGTATTATGTCCTGGAACAAACAAGTCTAAGAAGTGCAGATATGGATAACCTTTGATTGCCTTTAGAATTAGATCCCTTGTCTCCTTTCTATCTTCCTTTATTTCTTGTCTTTCCTCGGTGAAAACCTGTAAGATGAAAACTGGTTCAGAGAACCAAAGATTCTTCCATCAGTGATTCTGAAATGAATTTGCTTCATGTATAGAACTGGCCAGTATTCTCAGGCTGCTAATAATTGCAGTGCATTTCTCTCAATGTAGTACGTTTTTCTGGTCAAGAGTCATTTGCATTACTATCAGTTTCAAATTTAGAGAGTTGTAAAAGTATAAAATAAAGTTCAAATATAACTAAAGACAGAGATAGCTGCACTGATTATTATTGTCTCTTTAAAAAGTGTTCCACTGTTTTTCCTGACAGAAATTTTAAGAATCATTTGGCAGGCAGTGTCAGTGTTCTGCTAATATGGAAGAATAGTTACTATTTTTCCTCCTATCTTCAATAAACAAAAACTAGAAAAAGTACACTCACCAATGTGTTTTAAGATTTAGACAGCAGGTGGCACAGGTCCCTAAAGGAGGGACCAAGAGAGGTGAGCCCTCTTGTTGCTCATTTTGTAGCAGGTAGAATGTCCGGCCAGTCAGCATGGTGAAATTCCCAATGTCTGGCATCCAGTTACAACCATGAGGCAGGTAAAGAAGGGCACAAGCATGAACCATTACAGTGAGGAAAATCCGTCACTAATACAGTTACGGACTTGTCAGATCTGCCAGTTCAAAGAACCAGATTTTTAGTTTCATTGTGTTTAATATTTTTTTGTTTCCTCTTTGATTTCTGTTCTTTTTCAGGATTTTTTTCTTTTGATTAATTTGCTTTTATGTCTAGTTTTTGAAAATGGAAGACAGAAATTTTATATGTTGTAGTATTACTGAAGTTCCTATTATACTGACAGTAAAAAGAGGGAAATATGAACAACTTTGGGTGGATGCATTTGGAAATTGTTATGAAAGGAGCGTATTTTGGAAAAACAAATTATTGTGTAGTCCAGAAGAAATAAAGGAATGCAGTAAGTATATGCCCATTAAATTAAACATTTCCCATCACCTTTCCACAAAAGCCCTTTGAATCTCAGGCAGCTTTGCTGGTGAGTTCTGTCCATTGTTTCAACAAGAAGCAATAATTATTCTACAGAAACTTTCCAAGAAGATTGAATCATAGTTGATATTTCCTGACTCCCTCAGGTTTAGTTCATACACCACTCTCCAAACAAACCTGGGAGAAAAGGAAAAGGCCTTATTCAAAGCTAACTGTGAGGAGATAGAGGGACCTCACACTGCCACAAATACAGGTGTGCTGAGGTACAATACAATGAGACAGTAGACCACTCTGTACTTACTTTATCCCTCCTGGCCACTTGCTCTGTCCCTTCCCTATGAAAGCAAAATTTGACTTTGACCTCTGGGAGCCAGCATCTGCATATTTTGTCCATTCTTCTCGGTTGAGAAGGGGGGTGGGGACTGAAGAAGTCTGGAAAAATGGCTTGTCTATAAAGGAAAACAATTTCTTAATTTTTTTTTTTTTTTTGTCTTTTTGAGACAGGGTCTCACTATGCAGTTCAGGCTGGCCTCGAGCTCACTTTGTAGCTCAGGCTGGTCTCGAACTCACAACAATCCTCCTGCCTCAGCCTCCCAAGTGCTGGGATTACAGGCATGCGCCACCACGCCTGGCCCAATTTCTTAATTTTTAAAATTGTGTCCTGACAGTTACACACCTTGTGTCCTGACAGTTACAATGTGAGCATTAATTATCCTAACAGTAAAAGCAGACAGTGGTATTAAATGAAAGAAAAAAGATTAATAGCACACATGGAAAATTTCTTAAAAATTTAATAAATCAAAATACAAAATGGTATAAACACACACACACACACACACACACACACACACACACACACACACAAAAATAATAGATACTTTGTCCCTTGGTTTGCTTCCAGATCCTCCTAAGATATCAGAATCAGTAGTTGCTTAAGTCCTTTGTATAAAATGGTATAATATTGGCATATAACCTATGCACATTCTCCCTCATACTTTGTCACTTTTACATTACGTGTAACACTATGCAAATTCTATTTACGTAGGTGTCATACTATATTGTTTAAGAAATGACAAGAAAGTATGTACATGTTCAGTTCAAGCACAGTTCTTTCCCCAGTATTGATTCTTGATTGGTTGATTCCATGGATGTAAAGCCCATGTATATGGAGAGTTAATTGAATATATAAAGTTTAAGGTATAATATATGGAGTTCAGGGTTGGTTTAATACTACAAAATAAACAAAATTTGCATGGCAAGTGATTAAAGAAGAAAACTATGATTCTCTTAATAGATAAAGAACAAGCTTTCTTAAAAAGGGAGAAAAAAAATTGACAAAATTCTTGTAAAAATTGTAAAACTAAGAGTAAAGAAAAGAATTTCCTTAGCCTATACTTTACAGAGCCCTACATCTTCCTTCATACTTAATGGTGGAAGATTTGCTTCTTCTATATCTCAGGGCTGGGAAGAGGGCAAAGCCACCTGGTCTCACCTTTCCCATTTAGTATGGTGCCAAAGGACTTAGCCAGGGCAGTAAAGCAATAAAAGAAGGAAAATAAAAATCATACAGATATAAAAGGAATATATAAAACTGAATTTTGACAGAAGATATGACTGCCTACATAGAAAATTATGAAGATTTTGCCAAATGAGATTAATGCTGTTATACTATTAAGTGAATTTATTTAGTTTTCAACATATAAGATCAATGTGAGAACATCTTATTTAAAATTTTTTAATTTTATTTTGAAGAGTAAAAACAAATAGCAAAGACAGAAACAGGGTAACATACAGCAGTACATATGTTACAGATTTTCAAAACAAGAATATCTAATTAACAATGGTTATATTATCTATTTTTTATTGTCAAATCTGTTTGTCAGATTAACAGATATAGTTATGCAAGATTGGACAAATAATTGAGTACTACCACTTGCTTTCAAGAAATCTTGATTTATTTTTCTTGTCTTCTTTTTTAGAGAACATCTTTTTTATTAGCTCTGAACAGTTGGAAGTTTACAAGAAATAACATCAACATTATAATGAAATATTTGATATAAATATAAAACATGTCAATATCTGTAAAATGGAGACTATGAAACAGTGGTGAAATAAATCAGAAAAGATACAGATTTGTGAACTCAAGTGATAATATTGTGTTCATGGTTTGGAAGATTCATCAGTTTTAACATTAATTATTTTGTATATAATCTTACAACGTGGTTCTAGCATTTATATGGGCAAATAAAGGAGCTAAAAGAACCAAAACAGTTTGAGGAAAAAAAAAAACTTAGGGACTCATTATGATATTAAGACATCTAAAGTTACAGAGTGTAGATCAGAGTGACAGTAAATAGAGAAATAGATCCACAAATATGGTCAAGTGGCTGGGATCTCTAGAGTAGAAAGTCATTAGAGAAGGGGTGGTATGTTTAACAATTGGCACTTGATGTCCATGTGCAATACCAGTAATATTTAAGTTTTGGGTCATGCATAAAAATTAAATTGACGTAGATCACAGAGATAAATATAAATCTTAGAACTATGAAAATTCTAAACAAAAAAAAAAATTCTTTGCAGCCTTTGGCTGGGCAAATATTTCTTACAAATGGCATCCTAAGCATAGTTCATGAAATAAAATCGTCAGTGTTAGATTTCATTATAATTTGGAAATGCTCTTAATGAGACATTGGTAAGAGTGAAAAGACATTGTATATTGCAGGAAAATATCTGCAAATTGCACAGCCAACAAGAGACTTGCATCTAGAATGTGAAGGGCCCTTGAAAGTCAATGCTAAGAGAACAAAGAATACAGCTTAAGCATCAGCAAAAGATTCTAATGCATACTTCACCAAGGAAGCTACATGACAGTTAAGTGCATGTGAAAATGCTTCACATCGCTAGTCTTTTTGAGCACAAATTGAAATACCAGAGGGTACATGTGGATTAGATTAGTTAAAAGAAAAAAAATAAAATGCAAAACCTGATAGTCCTCTGTGCTGAGGATGATGTAGTGCCTGTAGCAAGTCTTTCACCCTGTAGCCAACGCAAAATGGTGAGTCCATTTAGGAAAACAGCCTCAGTTTGTCTCAGAAAATGAAAAGTAAAACATCCACATGACCTAAGAATTCCACTCCTACCTGCTTACCTAAAACTGGCTTGAATATGGTAATTTAGTAGAGACCTGAAGCCAAGGTGAGGAAAGCCAGACTTGAATGTGTTGTGATCCCATCCATAGCCCCTTGCCACACTGCCTGGGTTCTGTTGAGGAGCTGACTACAGAGGACCCCACAAGTTCAGCACTAGATGTTTAGGGATGACGGTTGCATACCTGTGTGTTCTGTGTGGTCCCTCACACTAGTTCTTCCCTGTTATTCCCCTTTTTGTAGTGGCTAGAACTCAGGCTGTCCTGCTTGTGCTTTGTTTCTGCTCTTGTCCAGTCTTGAAATCCCCTTTGTAGGTATTCAAGCCTCCCCCATTTTTATGCAAGCACGGCCCTCTTTCTTTCTGAACTGTGGGTTCCACTAGCCATCATGACATGCACATCCTATGGGCCTCTTGGGTGGGCTTTCCAATTCTCTGTTATACATATCACATCAGCTGGCCCTGAAAGCTTTCTCCACGTAGTGGCTCACAGAACATGAAGTTCTCATGTTCAGTCCCAAAACACAAGAGTCTTCATCTCTCCCCTTTCACGTTTGACATGCAAGCAAAGGCTGTCACAGCTACCTTCAGGATATCTTGCCAATCTGGCTTCTGTTACTGTCACTGTTGCTATCTTATTTATGCCATTGTCCCTTCTTCCCTGTTGAAAGCAGAAGCTTCTTTGTGGCTTACTTCATCTGTCTTTGCTACCTTATGGTTTTCACAGAGCAGCCTGAATAGGAACCAGGTCTTTACCACTATCTGTCAAGTGCCATGGAACACCTCCATTGGTATTCACTCTCTAACTCCCTTCTTCAACCCCCTCCTTTTGCTTTGGCCTCAGGACAACCTCACCCACTCTTCCCTCTGTACAGAACCCTTTTTCCCCTGCCTGCCAATGTTGCCAGTTTCTCACATGGTTAAGCTCTCAGGCTTCACCTACCTGGTCAACCTCTGAGACTCCACCTGCCTGCCTTATGTAATCTTTCAGCTTCCATCTTCTAATCTCACTCCCCTCCCTCTTAGCATTACTTTTCTTTATTACCTCTGTGTTTCTGGCATCCCATATACAGTGGTACAGTACCTTGATATACAAACTTAATTTGTTTTATGATTTTGGAGAGGATGGCTGTTTTTGTATGAAGAAGATAGATGTGTTTGTCTCGTGATACAGAATTTGAACACAGAAGCAAGACTTTGCCAAATGCTTTTGTGAACTGAATTGTTTCCAAACAGAAGTGTTAATGAACTGAGACATTACTATAATCTATCCTAATTTACAGAAGGAGGGACCCACCCCAACTCTTGGATTAGTGCCTGACCCAAACTAGGGGATAGCAATAAAGATTCATGTTTTAATGTACTCTGGGTTGAAGATTCAGTAAAAGTTGTAGTTTTAGAGTTGCAGGAAGAGCCAGTTAGGGAGTTGGCTAGTGATATTGGGAATGGAGGCATTAGAGAATATCCTTGGTACAAGGGCCTGAGGCTGACTGAGACTAGCCAGGGCACCAAAGGATAGGTCAGGTCCATGGGCCTGAACTAAATAGAGCAGTGTGAGTTTTGGCATCGAGGCTTCTTGGCAGAGGCTAGACTTCCTTCTTCTCAGTTTTCTCCCTTGGCAGAGGTCAAGGGAGCATCCTGGCCTGGTTTATGCAGATGTGTGGTGAACTTGGTCCAAATAAGGTCATTATAGAACTGGGACCTTGGAGTATGTGGTGCTGAGCTTGGGGAGAGCTTGGGAAGGAAGAGTCCTCCCACTGTAAGAGACCCAGCTGAGGAGATCTGGGGCTGACATGTCCTGGTATGTGCAGCGTCTATTTGGCCTGAATTTTTTTTAGCTTAAGGTGTAATTTGTGCATAGTGAAGGCACTGAACTTTGGTGCCTGCCATTTAGGTTTTTAGTTTTTTTTTTTTTTTTTTTTTGTGGTACCAGGAATCAAACATGGGACCTTGTGTTTGCAAGGCAGGCACTTATGCTGCTGAGCTATCTCCCCAGCCCATCATTTAGTTTTGCAAATACACTCCTCTGACACCTGGTGAAGGTAGGGCTTCCTGTCTCCTTCCCTCCTTTCTGGTTTGCCTTCAAGTTTTACAGATCTGCTTGGCTTGTCCATGATTGGACTTGCCAAGTGCTTCAAGTCTGTTTCCCTTTTACCTTTCAGACCTCTGCCATCAGTGGTGACTGGGCTGTCTCCTTACTCACCTCTGTGAACAGAGCTGCATAGGTGTTTGTGTGCAGCATTTTGTGGACACCCATACCCATTCTTTTTAGCCCACTCTCAGCAGAGGTTAGTTGGCTGTGGGTACGTGTGTATATAAGGCTGTCAGGATTTGACTCTCAGCAGGTGACTCCATGAACACATTTGATGATATTAACTAGTTACTGTGCTCACTGAGACTGTGAAGTACCTTGTGGCATCACATACCCAAAAGAGCAACACATGCCTGAGTGGGTAGAACCAGAAGTCACCAGCCCCCATGTGCAGTTCTGTTTTCAGTAAACCCTTTTTTTTTAAGAGAGAAAAAACAATAGAAACAATACAAAATTTCAAAGCAAGCTTGTTGATCTGCACTTTAGATCTTTCACAAATGGTCAAACAGGAAAGCCTTTGATGCTTGGGACTCCATGGCCAGGGTCCATCATGGACTTACTATCTTGTGAATTGTAGATGGTTAGAGACGGACCTGTATGAAATCTGGGTGCAGATATCTTCCTCAGAGAAGTGTGAGAAGGCCCTTAAGGCTTCTCTGCTTGCTAGCTGCCACCATCTGCGGGCCTCTAGGGTCAGTTGAAAAGATAGGTGAGTGTGTGTGTGTGTAGCAGGCAGGAGGCCTCCTAGCACTGCCCTGGGCTTCAGTTTAATTCTGCTTCCATCTCATCTGGGGAAAAAAGGTTTCTTTAATTAAAAACAATTTGCTCATGTAGCAGTTTGGTGTGTCACAGTGGAAAGTATTGTCAAGACTGACCAGAGCTCTGTACTTCTGCCTTTTCCTACTACTTCCTTAAGGCAGTGGCATCCTCTTCCCTCAGCTCCCAGATAAGCTTCAATCCAACTTCCACCTGTGAGGCAAAGGAGCTTAGTATAGCTGCCAGTCTCTCTGAGGAAACCAAGACCACACTGGCCTGTCTGCCTAACTAACTCCACACTGCCTGCCTGTGAGAACATGGAAACTTGTAGCATCCTGACCAAGGCAGTGACAGGAATGTGCCTGCTGGCCCACACAGCAGCTTCTTGGGCTTGGTGCTGCTGCTGGCATGGGCTTGTGGAAAGGCCATGAGAAGCTGAGTCTTGTTAATCTCAAACTAAAGCTGCCTGTGGGCACAGTACCGAACACGGGGTGTCTCTGCAGTGGCCCCACTCTTTGGGGCCTGGAAGAACAGCCGTCACCAGAGAATAGTGGGCAGCAGGATTTTTAAGAGCAGGGCATGTCAGCATGGCTGGCAAATTCCTTTGTCTGTCTCTGGCCCTTATCCTGGCTGTCAGGTTCCTGGTGATGTGGCTTGCAGGATGAAATTCCTTTTTAGGTCACTCTGATTCTCCTCTTTGGAGGAGGCTGAATAAGGCCTGACTGTTGCTATTTTTAACTTCATTGTTGGCAGGGTGTGGGGTTGGTGGCCACAGGCCTGTAGCAGGCTTCTTGGGAGAAGAGTATGGCCTTGCTTGAGTGTCACCTCTGAGGGCACACATGCATGTGTATGTGCATGCATGTTTGTGTGCGTGTGCATTTGTGTTTAATTTCCTGTGTTCCTTATTAAGATTTCTGATATTTCTCCCAAAGTATGTTTTGAGCTTTCCTAAAAAGAATATAGCTGGAGAAAATAGTATAAAATGTGCATTTTAAAAATCAGTTTCTTATTTTTTCTTTAACCAGCTTTCCTTTTTTTCTCTTCCATCCCTTCTTCCTTTCCTGTAGAATTTTGGTTGAGAAAACATGTAGTGCTTGACATTTAGCTTTCTAGTTTCCCAAGGCAGAGTATGGGCCAGCTCTGTCATTGTATAGGGCTAAGTATGGGACAGGACCCCCCAACTCAGGGAAGAGGAGCGGTGGTAGTGGTAGTGTATATAGGTGCTTGTTTACTTTCCTGCTTGCATTGAAATTTGTATTTTCTAAGTGTGCTTCCAACTAATTGTGACAGTGAACTGCCTTGTACATCACAGTAGAGCCTTTGCCTTCTGTTTGCCTACCTGCTGCCAGGCGGAGCGTTGCTCTGTATGATCTTTTTACATAGCTGAGGATCCAGTGCTTCTCTTCTAGCATGCAGCCCCAGGAATTATTTGGCTGTCTTGAAGTTACTGAGAGGGCTGTGTGAGCCCTCACCTTCCCCAGGCTGAGGGTGAACAGACGTGGGGGACTGGCAGACATGTGTCCTCCCTGCTGTGTGCTATAGAATTTGATTTAAGTTGTGATGTCAAACTCATGGTGCCTATCAAGGCTTGTGCTGAACATCGTCCTCATTAATACTTTATAGCAACCATCTAAGGAAGTCACACAGGAGTGGGCATTTATTTTATTTTTTTATTTTTTATTTTTATTTTTTTTATTTTTTGTCTTTTTGAGACAGGGTCTCATTATGCAGTTCAGGCTGGCCTTAAACTCACTTTGTAGCTCAGGCTGGTCTCGAACTCATAACAATCCTCCTGCCTCAGCCTCCCGAGTGCTGGGATTACAAGCATGCACCACCACGCCTGGCTGGAGTGGGCATTTAGAAATGTGAGGACATCAGACAGCAGGTCTCTGGAGGAGGTGGCAAAACAAGAATCCAAGCCAAAGCCAAATGTACTTGCTAGATAAGCCTTTTGCTTCTGTCTTGCTGATCCTTGTCTCCGATCCAGTGGCGAGTCTTAGCTAGTTTATGTTGCTTATAGAAGCTGACTATAGCATGCTCAGAAATGTGGGGACAAGCCTTTATTAAAATAAAATTTTATGAAGCTATTACAAATTATAGAAAAACCAAAGGTAATAATTGCCACAAATCCACTACTTCCTAATTATTGTACTGCACTTTGATCTGTGACCCTGATTATTTATTTCTGTGCTGAGTAAGGCAAATGCAACACAAAAGAGTTATCAAGCCTCTCCCCAGCCTTGCTCAGTGGTGTCACATTGATAAATGTGTTAGTGTGGAGGTGCACTTACAGCAGGGAGGCGTTAAGTGCTGTACCCCAGGGCTTTCCCTTGGAGAGCTGGCTGTGAAACATTTGTAGCTCACTGAAGCCTGTATGGTGAATGGACAAGTTTTGTCTTATTTGGCCATGGAGGAGATGTCTCTTCCTCAGGGCAACAGTTCCTGAGATATTTCAGAAATAAGCAAAGGATTACAAGCATTTTTTTGTCAAATAAAAACATTGCAGTGAAAGCATTACCTTTCTCTGCTGTCTTTGTAAGAGAAATAGAGCTTCAGAACCTTACTGCACAACCCTGCTAGCCTCCCAGGCACCAGTCCCATTCATTTTCCCACAGAGCTTGGCAGTTTCTCATTGCCTTGCTGTTGGGATTTATTGCTTCTTCAGTGAAGGGGTTGCGTGTGCACTGTGAATTACTCCACCTCTTTACTCACTTGAAAAAGAAATATTTTTTTTCCTGTTAGCCAGAAATTTCCAACAGCATGTCACTAAAATGATCAACTTATAATGAGCTATTTTGAATTACTCTTGTGTAGTAATTGAATCGATTTTAAATGCACCTCTGATTTGTGTGCCTGCAGATGCTTGTGTATGGCATGGATTTGTGCCATCTGATCATGGCACTGCATCACCACAAGAACTGGCAGACAGTAGTTCCAGGGTGTGACACTTATAAGGAACGCTGCTACCTCCTTTCTCACTTAGTTTGTCACTAGGAAATTAGGAAAGATCAGTGACCTCCAACAGAGCACTGTTTCCCATCATACTGTAACATGTCCAATGGTGTTTTACTGCTTCTTTGAAGAGTGTTGGCAAGGCTCAAGGTCCAAGGGGATGTGTTCTTTGGGTCTCTTTTTTTCTTCCCCCAACAGTTAAATAGTGAATGTGTTCAGCACATATATTTGAATTTCAGATGTAGAAGGGAAAGATAGTAGGCTGAACCTCAGGCCTGGCCCCTATACTCAGAAGGTAAGTTGAGCTAGCTTTGCTTCAAGTTGGCCTCCACATGCTTCTCTATCCAAGTCATCTCAAAGCAAAATTAGGCAATATATTGTTTTATTAATGAATATTTCTGCACTTACTGCTGAAAAGAATAAATTCCACAATACCATTGTTATACCTGTAATGATTAGTAATTCCATCATCTTAAATATACAGGTAGTGTTTAGATAGTCACAGTTTCTATATTAAAATTGTTGTATTGGTAGAAATGAAGAGCCTGTGTAACTTTATTGAGATGTAATTCGTATACCATAAATTTCATAAATTTGAAGTTTATAGTGGTGGATTACAACTTAGGCTTACATCTGGGAAAGTTTCACTATTTATTAAAATAGTGACATTCTGCCCAAGGCAGGTTTTTAGTGCCTTTTTCATTTCTCCTCCTCTCTTCTGCTATCACCAGGAATTCATTGGTTTTCATTTTATAACATTGTATATAAATAGGATGAAATAATGTGTATTGTTTTTCTTGTCTGCTTTTGGGTAGTATGATTGTGGTTCCTTGTAGGTAAAGGACAAACTCTGATTTCAGTGATTTCTTTACATTTTTTTGAGTCTTGGTTTGTGGCCAGCATGTGTTTTCTTGTCTAGTAGAGAAAAACATGTATCTGCAGTCAGTGGATATGTGTTTCTGTGTGTCATTGGTTCAGGGTACTTGATTGTATTTCTGTGTCCTGATTCTTTGTGTGTGCATATGTGCATGCATTTGTGTGTGCTGTATGTACATATAGATATGTTTATTATCAAGGGACAATGTTGACAGTGATTATGGGATTGCCTGTTCTTGCTGTTGTCTTCCTGAGTGTAGTTTCTAATGGTTATGAAATGTTCCTCTTCATTTCATGAATTTTTTTCATGAAGTGTGTGTCTTTCATTAGCACAGCCACTCTTGCCTGCCTTCCTTTTGCCCATTGCTGGATGGTGCATCTGTTTTGTGTATCTGTCTCTGGTCTGTGTCTTTGTGATGAAAGTATGGCTCTCATAGGCTCGCAGGGAGACTCATTTCCCTTTCAGCCTCTCCCTGGACTGTCCCAGGTACTGTGGCAGAACTTCTTGGTGGAAGCAGTGCTGTTTCTGTGTTGTCTCTGGTATGGTGCCACCGGCTGGCCACATGAGACTGGTAACCAGCTTAAGAAGATTAGTGCTGTTGAGGAACTGGACTTTTAGGCATTTATTTGTGTAGTTTTAGTTTAATCAGTCACATATGACTTGTGGTTGCCACATATCACAAGCAGGTCCAGAGGATAACATTTAATATAATTGTCACCTATAGAACATAGGTATGCTATTTTATTACTGGGCTTCTGTTTATTCACTCTGCTTTTTGTTCCTTTGTTTCACCATTCCTGCCTTTGTTTGGATTTTTGCATATTTATCTTTTGGCTACTTGCATTTAAAAAATACTTTGAGTGGTTGCTCTAGGCTTATATACAGTTGTGTCACTTAAGGACAGGGATACATTCTGAGAATTGCATTGTTAGATGGTTTTCTAGTTGTGTAAACATCCCTAAGTGTACTTAGTGAGATGTAGAGGTCATTCATAGGACGTTATCTTTTGATATAGTCAGGAGAATCAGTAACCATGAGAGACAGAGTCTGCTGCTAGCAAAATGTTCTATAGTAACTTGTTTCTTAATAATTGAAAGGATACACTCTAGAATAGCGATACATACTATAGCATACCAAATATATAAATATTGCCATTTATTCTCAAATACTATGTTTTATACATAATTGTGCTATACATTTGTAGGGCTAGAAGTATGTGTGGTAGGCTTGTTTACCCGAGAATTGCAGTACTTTATGGTATATGTGTTACATTTGTGTACAGTGAAAAACCCAGTAGGTAATGTTATAATTGTTCCTTTAAGCCTGAGTTTGGTTGGCAGTGCGAAGCTCCCCTCCTTCTCATCTAGCTTCTGCCTGTTTTTGGAAACCTGAGCAGTCTGTGGCTGCCTTTGTGTTCCTGAGCACCTACATAGAGAGAATAATTTGCAGAACCTCAAATAAGTATCAGCTTCTTTAGGGAGAAGACCTGCTCTCTAGTAGATTATTTACAGAGTGCTGATTGGGGTGTCATGTTTCTGTATGTTGAAAACTATTTTTCTATGAGAACACTTAGTTGGATATTTAATCATTGGCTCACATTTTATTTTATTTAGCCTTTTCAAAAAGGTTTTTCTCTTGTTGCTTTAGCCTGAATGTTGGTTCTGAAGAATCTGGTGCCAGACATTACTATTCATTGCTCCTTTTATCTGGAGCCCCAGAAGACTTATATATATTTTGGGACCTAATTGTTCTGCTAACACATTTTAGGATTGATGCTTTGGAATCATTTCTCAAGTTCTCCATGAGCTTTTCCAAATGGAGGTTCAAGAATTTGCTTGTATGTTTATTTCTTGGATGGTAGCTTTAAATAGTGGTTCTCTGAATTGTCTTGTTTTTCTGGGGGGAGCATCAGTTAATGTTTGCTTTTTTTTTTTTTTTTTTTTTTTTTTTTTTTTTTTTTTTTTTTTTTTTTTTTTTTTTTTTTTAACTAATTGCTATTGAATTTTTTTCTACTTGATTTTTTTCATACTGTATTTTGTAAACTTTTTTTCTTTTCTATGGTTATTTTCATCATTTTTCCCATCTTTTCCCCCTGAGGTTAATCAGCATTCCTCATTTCTTCCTTTTTGGGACTATTTCTACTTTAGTTTCATGTTACTCATTCTAAATGATTGCTTGAGTCTATTTAATTTTACTTTCAATGTAGACTTAAATTTTGCTTTGTCTTTTTTTTCCTGAATTATAGATGTTTTGTGTAGAATCATTCATTCATTGCAGTATTGCAGGGACTCACTGAGCTTTCCTGTTTCTTTTCAGTAGCATTACAGTGTTTGCAAGATTTCTGATGTCATAGCACCCTCTTCTGTCAGTCTTGGAAAGTTCAAGTGCAATAGTTGTGTTGTTTTAGTGTTAGTGCTCAGACTTTATTATTCTCTTTTTTTCTTGCAAGAACCTATTTTTACATCCTTTTCTTATTTTTTCTTTAGTGTTCAGTTGCCTTGGCCTGCTGCTTTGCTTTTATATCTTTCTTTTTTCCAGATCCAGTGCACCAAATAGTGTCTTTTATGTCAAGGGCAGGCCCTTAAGACTCCCTTCCCAGGAGCCCATATTCTAATTGCCTAGATCAGTGATGGTAAATCTTTTAGAGACCAAGTGCCTAAATTGCATCCCAGAACCTGCTTATTTATCACAAAGTGCTAACATACAATTAAGCCTCAACACTGAGGTTTTAGTTTAGAATATACAACTGTTATCTGATGCTTGGCTGTTGGAGTGACCTGGCTTGCTTGCCATCATAGAGGTCTCTGCAGGGCCACTGTACCATGCCTGCCATAGCTTTGCCACCGTTGGCCAAGATGCTTCCCAGCATCTTCAGTCTTCTTACTTGTGTCCAGAATTCTGCCTGAGGCCCTTTTAGAAGACATCCTGTGTCTTCCCAGGTTTTTTTTTTTTTTTGCCTTTGTTTATCTCCAAGCCCCTTCCATAGAATAAGGGATGTTGGGTGTTGGTGATTTTTTTCCCTTTAATTATAGTTGTTTTGCAGTGCCACATTGTCTTTAAGGTGCAATAGAGGCTAAGATTTAGTGGTTCTCTATCCATATATAATTATATATCATATAATTTGTATTATACGATACACATTTTACGTAGAGTCTGCGAAAAAATATACATATTCAGTCCACTGTACTAATAAATGTCTGGAAGCTAATGGCCACTGCTACTTTGAGTGCCTCTTATGATTATAGAGGCCAAAGGCAACTTGTATTACTCTCGTGGTGTTTCAATAAATGTAGTATTAAAATAATCATGTTTTTCTTTTCTTGATACTTTTTTTTAGCAGACTTTGTATAACATGATATGTTTTAGTATATAACTATATATTCTACATAAACATACTATATAGTGTATGCATATATATATATGCATATATTCATTTTTGCTGTTTTCCCTTAATTACAGGCATCCTAGTTGCTCTTTAGCATTTTCTGTCCCTTTCCATATTGAGCATGTTGGGTTTTGGGAAGTCTACATATCCTTTCATATATGTTTTTATTTTCCTTTCATACTAGGAGGAAAAGGATGGTTCAATATACATAAATCAATAAATGTAATATACCATAGCAAAAGAGCCAAAGACAAAAATCACGTGATCATCTCAGTACTTGCAGAAGAAAACGTTTGACAAATCCAGTATTCATTCATGATAAAAACTCTACAAAAAATAGAATAGGTTTATTTTTATTACAATCTGATAAAAGCCATCTATGCCAAACCAATAGTCAACATTATTCTAGATGGACAAAAATGAAAGCTTTCATTTTAAGCTCAGGAGCAAGACAAAGATACCCACTTTCTTTTTTGTCTTTTGAGACAGGGTGTAGCTATGCAGTTCAGGCTGGCCTTTAGCTCATTTTGTAGCTCAGGCTGGTCTCAAACTCACAGTGATCCTCCTCCTGAGTACTGGGATACACGTGTGTGCCACTACACCCAGCAAGGATGCCCACTTACACCACTTCTATTCAGCATGGTTCTGGAAGCATTGGCCAAAGCAATTAGAAAAGAGTGAAAAATGAAAGGAATAAAGGTAGGAAAGGAAGAAGTTAATTTTTCTTTTTGTAGTGTTGGGGATTGAACTCAGGACTGTAGGAAGAAGTTAAATTATCATTATTTGCAAATGACATGATACGCTACATGAAAGACTTGAAAAACTCACAAAAGATGCCTAGAAGTAGTATATTCAATAGCATAGCTGGATACAAAGTGAACACTCAAAAATCAGTAGCATTCCTGTACACAAACCACAAATATACTGAAAGAGAAATTAGGGAAATAACAACTTTCACAATAGCATCCAAAAATTAAAATACTTAGGAATCAATGTAACAAAAGAAATAAAAAACTGTAGTACTCTGAAAAAAGAGATCAAAGAGGATTTCAGAAAATGGAAAGATATTCCTTGTTCCTGGATGGGAAGAACCAACCTGTGAAAATGACCATGCTCCCAAATTGTTACATAGATTCCATGTAATACCATTAGTATATCTCACAGATCTAGAGAAAACATTCCTAAAATTCACCTGGAACCAGAAGAGATTCAGAATAGCAAAAGCAGTCTTGGGCAACAAAGGAAACGCAGAAAGCATCACAGACCCTTACTTGAAAGCATACTACAAAAGCACTGTGATAAAATCAGCATGGTTTGGCAAAAAAAAAAAACCCAACAACAACCAACCAACCAGACCAGAGGATCAAAGGAACAGCTCAGAAGATTGAGATACAAGCACAAACATATCTCAGCCACCTTATCTTTGACAAAGGGGCTGAACATGTCTATTGGAAGAAAGATAGCCCTTTAATAAGTGGCTTTCTACATGCTGAAGACTAAAACTAGACCCAAGTATATCACCATGCATTAAACTAAAGTCAGAATGATTAAAGATCTAAATATTAAAACAAAAACACTAAATCTACTATAAGAGAAAGTTGATAGAAATCTTGAAGACATAGGAGTAAGCAGAGAGTTCATTACTAAAACCCAGCCTGTACAGGAAAGACTTCAAAGAATCAATAGCTAGGATCTCCTCTTATTGAAAAGTTTTTGCACATCACAAGAAACTACCAAGAGAATAAGAAGAAAACCCACAAATTGGGAAAACAATTTAGCCAACTGTCTTTCAGACAAAGGAGTTCTATCTAGAACATGTAAAGAATTAGGGGTTGGGGAGAAAGCTCAGTAGAATAAGCACTTGCCCAGTAACCTCAAGAGCCTGAGTTCAATCCCCAGTTCTCTCTCTCTCTCTCTCTCTCTCTCTCTCTCTCTCTCTCTCACACACACACACACAGAATGAAAAAAAAAAGACCCCCCCGAAAAGCAATGACTCAATCCAAAAACTGGGCATCTGAAATGAATGCACACTTCTCAGATGAAGAAAGATAAACAAATGAATGTATGAAAAATGTTCAACATCATTGGTCATTTGAGAAATGCAAATCAAAACAATGCTGAGATTCCAGCTCATCCCAGAAAGAACAGCTGTCATCAAGAAACCAGCCAATAACAAATACTGGCAAAGGACCTCCTCCCTACTGTTGGTTGGACTGTAAGCTGGTACAACCACTATAGAAAACTGTGTGCAGATTCCTCAGAAAAGCTAAGATTGGAGATGTCATTGGACACAGCTGTTCTGTTTCTGTTTTTTTTTCCAGAAGAAGTGAAAGCATCATACTACAGTGATATATATATATATATATATATCTGTATTTATAGCAGTGCAATTTGTAGTTGCTAAATCTTGAAAACAACCCAAATGCCCATCAACTAAGGAATGGTTTAAAACAATGTGGTATTTTTATACAGTGAAGTATTACTCAGCTTTAAAGAGAGATAAATTCAAGCCTTTTCTATGTAAAGGGATGCAACTAGAGATCATACTCATAAATGAAATAAATCAGACTCACGTGTATAAACATCGTATTGTCTCCCTAGTGTAGGGACCTAAAGAATAAATAAAATCTGACAGATACAATAGATACCCTAAAAGGGAAAGAAACTTGCCTAAAAGGGATGAGGCAAAGAAGAAAAAAGGAAGGGAAAGAACACACACACACACACACACACACACTGCACTACTAATTTTTATTGGTTTGGCGAAAGGAACAGTTGATGTTTAATCTGAGCAACTACTTTGAAGATAACAATATACAATATAACAATCATTGTTGATTTTCTACTATTTTGTTTTGAAATTCTGTATAGTTTTTAATGTTTTTCTCTTTTTTATTCTATTTAAAATACAAAAAGTAAAAATGTTAGAATGACCAACAAAAATGAATAAATAAGGAAGAAGAGGTAAGGGAAAAATAAACTGCAGAAGAAATAAAGAACACTTCAGAAAACTTGCAGAAGCTCCTGCATACTCTTATCAAGCTCCCTATAAAACTGGAAAACATGAAACCAACTGTGAAAGGTTTTCATTAATAGGAATGTTGATGATATATTTTCTGCTTCTAAGCAAACCTATGATGCAAATATTAGGCAAACCAAGCATGTTTGTGGACATGTTATCTGAAGAGTGACTTCTTAAGTGCCCAGGGAAGTTGAGAAGCATTATTGTCACAAGAGGTGACAGCCCCATGATGTTAATTCTCTGAAGACCTTTTGGAGATACAGGAGGCAATAGCTTCATGGTGTAATCACCTTGAAGACCTTCTAGTGGGACAGGACATGAAGTAGAGGACAGTAATATGGAAGATCCTGCCCCTGGGTAGGCCTAGGCTGATGTGTGTGTTGTGTCTTAGTTTTTAACAAAAAGCCTGAAAAACAAAATTTGCCAGAATCTTTGAGCTATTGATCTGCTGGTGCAAGTCTGTCCTGTATGCATAGCTTGGAGTTTTTCCTGCATCTTCAGTAGGTTTCCTTCTGTGCACATATGAACAGATACTCTTAGGGCTATTCCTGACCAGGTCACCTGGGCTCAGAGCCTACCAGGGGTCACCTGTGGACGGTGAGCTTAGGCCCCATGCAAGCTGAGCTAGGATCATGTGGTATTAGTAGAGAGACCAGTGAGAGGAGAACAGCAACTTCAGTGGATACAAATTTAGGTTATTAGTCTATGGAATGAAATCAAGTAGATATGTTCCACTTAGAGCAAAAATGGCAGAAAAACTTGGGGCAGAGCAAGTAGCAAATTAACTATCAGCAGCTGCTGAGACATAAGCAAGGGGTGCCGACCTTTTTGATTACCAGGTCCACAACATGGTTCCCCATGCCTCTGACTCCTCTGCTTCTTCCAGCATCTGTTACCACATGTTGTGGTTCTCCCATATTACACAGGAGAAAATGTTCTACAGAACTATATCACACAGTATGTCATGGCTGGGTAGCCATGAGCCATAGCCCGAGTGCAGGGATGAAATGTGATTGCAACTTTTAAGTCCTTGGGGGCTGAGGAATGTCACCACAGGTGACAAGATGGCCAGCCTTACTGGTCAAGAGAGCACATGGACACCCAGAATTCCAGTCACGCTTTTGTCACTGCTCTAAGACCCAGACTCCCAGCTTGGGCCCACAGCCTGGCGGTCCTGGCCATCTCTCTGAGGGCCAGAGACTAGCGTCTCCTGAGGTAGTTCATAGAGGAAGGTGAAGGGCTGGGCTCCACCTTCAGCAGCCTGCAGAAGGCCACTTTTGTTCCATGAATCCAGAGAAACCAGGAGGCCATGTAGTTGTACTTTCGGAGGTAAAGCATGTCATGAGTCTTTGTGGTTGGACCTGCTGCTGACCTGGGGGTAGATTTAGTAAGGACCATTTTGTATACAGGAGATTCTTAGGTTCTAGACACTGGCCCCAAACAGAAAGTGTTGTACGTTGACAGTTTGGCAAACATCTTGCCTGTTGACACTGGGGGTTTGTCTGTTTTGAGGTTTTTGGTTTCAGTTTTGTTATTTTTGGTGGGTTATTTTAAACAAAACGCAAGTGGACAATTTGGTTCACATATTGAACCACCAGTTAGGATACATGTGCAGATGGGTCTGAGCCTGGGAATACTGCAGAGTGCCCAAGATGGAGTGCACATCTAGTGCACCCCACCCAGGGCTGCTGTGCGTGTGAGTGAGGTCAGCTTGCCCCTGTTCAACTGAGGTGTCTGCTTCCTGAGCTATATTGATACCATGTGAGAGGCAGGCGGAACCTGCTGAACCTGGCCACAGCGAGTGGATGTTTGCCCTTGCGACCATCATTATCATGATCTCCTTCATATCCTCAATTCCTGTAGGCTGCCTTAGAGCAGAGCAAGCTTGGAATACAGGCAGAAAAATGAGGTTTGTCTCATTGATGGTGGCTGGTGCCCCTCCCCACTGCAGTTCATGGGTCCCTCCCAGTATCTTTGGGGCTGAGCATTCTCTGTAATTTGTGGATGAAGACAGCACAGGTCAGGAGCTGCCTGAGGGCATGTGCTGCTGGTCATCCAGTGATCTCCAGTCTTCTATGCTTGGAAAAGATCCTATGGAGATAAAATGTAGAATTAAGCATAAGAGAGTGTTTTCTATGTAGCTGGAGACCAGGCTGAGTTCGTCCATAGTGCTGTGCTAGGTTCACACCCTGCCTGGCTCCAAGAAGAAAGGAGCTGTTATTTGCTATTGCATAATATTCCTTGTTTTCAGAGAAAGGTTGTTGATTTCACATATGCTAGGCAGAGAGCTGGGCTTAAGAAGTTGTAATACAACTCAGAAAGGAGGTATGGCAAATCTTTGGTCAGGCAGAATCTGTAGCTTCTCTACCTATTGCCTGACAGTTCTGAGTGTCCATCTCATCACGTACTCCCAGCTGCTTGCTTTTCTTTCTCTCTCTCTCTCCCTCCCTCCCTCCCTCCCTCCCTCCCTCCCTCCTTCCTTCCTTCCTTCCTT